>JAHTLZ010000007.1:48276107-48289221 GCA_023846285.1 Phrynocephalus versicolor | reverse complement strand
GTGTGTGTGTGTGTGTGTGTGTGTGTGTGTGTGTGTGTGTGTGTGTGTGTGGTGTGTGTGTGGTGTGTGTGTGTGCACTAACTTGCCGGGATGAAGCTCCAAAAACGCGGGGGAGTGGGTGCGCGCGCGGCATGTGTCCGCGAAAGAGAGAGAGAGAGAGAGATTAGAAATTCCCCTCCTCTACCTCCTGTACTATTTTTTGGAACATTTTTAAAAACTGCCCCCCCCCCAAAAAAAAGTGGAAGCGGTGTGGGCACGACGCACTCGGGCTGCGCTTCCCTCCTCCATGGAGGGTGGGGGCGAGAGGAGGAGGAGGAGGAGGAGGGAGAGATGGAGTGTGTGTGTGTGGGGGGGGGGAGAGTCAGACCATGGCTGCAGGATCCGGGCAGAAGGCAGTGAGGGCGGAATGGGAACCTCAAGAAAGGCGGCGTGGGGAGGGGGGCACGGCTAGTCTTCTCTCTCCCCCGCCGCCGCCCTGCTTCATTGCCCGGTGCTGTCAGTTCTGGCCCAACAAGCAAGGGGTTGGTGGCGGCGGGAGCGGGGAGGGGGGAGTGGCGGCGGCGGCGGAGAGGCGAGAAGCAACGGAGGAAGTCGGCTTTTCTTTTTCCTGCACGAGATCAACTTGGCAGTCGAGGGACGCGGCGTGACAGCTAGTTCAAGCCCCCCCCGAGGAGGGGTCTCTCTTATTAGACTTCCAGCGGCTCCCTCCTGGAGTCAGCCGGTTTCGGCGGCGGGGTGGGGGGGCCGGGCTCAAGTTGTTCAGGGGGCCCTGGCCGCCCGGGGAGGCCAACAGCGCGCCACCTGGCTCGAGAAGCTGAGCCGAGCGGAGCGGAGCGCCTGTGCGCCTGCCTGCTTGTCTGGCTCGCTCTCGCTCTCGCTCTCTCCGAAAGCCCGCCAGCAACTGCCTTCCGCTACATTCCAACATACAGAACGTGCCTCCTGCGCGCCCACCCACCCCCAGCCCGGCCCTCCCCGAGGCTGGCGGACACGCAGCCGCCCCAGTTGCGCGCGCAGGAGAACTTGAGGCAGGTGCGCGCCTTGATGGAAACCCTCGGGGACAGGGTGGGGGGGTGGGGGGAGGCGACGGCGGCTCGGGCTCGCCCGCTTGCTCGCTCTCCCGGCGCCCAAAGTGCCGAAGAAGCAACTTTCATTGGCTTCCTTCTCAGAAGCCCTTCAGGGGTGCCGGGAGGAGCCACAGCCGCCGGCACTCCTTCCCACCCCACCCGAGCCCAGCGCCGGGGCACAGCGTGTCCGAGGAGCGCGCAAGGGAGTGTGTTGCTTGCGAGCGCCCAAAAAGCCAGGAGCGAGGGGAGGGGAAAATATATTTGCAGTGTTATATTTGTTTTAAATGTCGCAATGGTTTTGCGGCTCCCAGTTTTTTTTTTCTGTCGGAAATGGGTCCAAGTGGCTCTTTATGTCTTAAAGGTTGCAGACCCCTGCCCTAAGCACATCCAATCTTGCCTGATCTCTGGAGCTAACCATGGTCGGCCCTGGTTAGGACTTGGATGGGCGACCACCAGGGAATACCAAGTGCTGTAGGCACCTGGAGCAGGAACTGGCAAAGCCCCATGAGTATTCCTGCCAAGAAAATCCCACGGACATAGGGTCACAAAGAGTCGGTCACGACTGTAACGACACAACCACAACAAGCCAGATGCCATCACCACTTCCTTCAGATGTGCCAGCAGATCGCTGCCACTTCTGCAGGAAAGAGATTTTAACATACGCGCTTGTGAACCTTGAGCTAAGCTACAGCGACACCAAGTGGCAAGACAGAACAAAATTCACATTTGCATCCAAAGCCAGGGGCATTTGTGAAATGCTCCAGACCTGAAAGCCTTTTGATACAGAGGGCCAAAAGGAAACTTGGGAACATACTTGAAACTGAATCCTAAGAATATGCAATGTTTTCAAAGCCTACAAAAAGTGCCATTTCCCCCTATTTTTATTTAAATTATGTTGTTCTGTTATCAAGTTTGATGGATTGCTTGCACCCCCTGACCTGTCAGACTCTGGATCAACCATATCTCCAGCTGGAATTCACACATTGCTTAATCCTGCCACAACTAAAAACCGTTTGCTTCCAGAACCAGCTACAAAGCCTTTTAGCTGGACTGCTCGATGCAAGTCAAAATACATTCTCTGCTGGGGGTTTCGGTAAGTGATAAGTTTAACTGGTCCTCTCTATATGCCTGTCGAACAGGATGTAAAACCTGAACGGCCAACCCAAGAGCTACAAGGTGCGATGGGGGAGAGAGGGAAAGAATTGGGGCATGTGAGGTGCCTGAGATGGTTAAAAGAGAATTAAAAGGTAATTAATTTTGTGCTTAGGGAGAGAGACTTCCTGACTGGAGAGGGCACAGGGAGGAAAGCAACCTGAGAAGAAAAGTAGAATAACTTAGAAGAAAGACGAGAAGAATTCCTGCCACTAACCCGATCAAGCAAAGTGACAACAATGAAAGGTTTGGGGTGGAGCGACGTTTGGGAAACAGGGAGGGAGGCAGCGGCAGAAGCACCAATGTTGATTCACTTATTAAAACTTGTCTTCAAAACACACACCAATGGTACTCATTCACGTCGGTGAATCAGGGTAGGGTGGGGAATCAGAAATGCTAATACAGTGGACCCTTGTATAACAAACAACTTGTATAACAAAATCTGTACAACATAAAAATTCCGGAGATAGGGGAAATTTGCTTAAAGGAATCGCCTATATGGGGAGAATCCGTACAACAAAAAATGGGATTACTCCATTTTCAATGCATTCCTATGGGAATTTGTATAAAGGAAAATTTGATTAACACAATTTCATTCAGAACGAATTAATTCCTTTATGCAAGGTACCACTGTAATGTAAACACTAACTAAAGCTTTCCGAGCCTTCCAAGAGCTCTTCCCCAGGCCCCCACGTTAAGCAAAGTCACAAACGGGAGATGGGCGGGAAAAGCTGGGCAGGACAGAAGAGGTTTGTAGAGCAGGGCGTTGCGGGAATTGCAGGCAGGAAGCACTAAGGAGATAGCACAGACAGCGCAGGTGGAATACGGATTTCTGTTTGCACCAAGGCCCTTTGGGACAAAGAAGGGAAGCACGGCTGTATGATCAGATAGATCAATTCTGAACAGAGAATCACGGAAGCCTGCTGTCCATCCAATATCAGGCCAACATATGAGGTCCTCTTTCAACACTAATAGGCTTTACCTTACCATCTGGGCACTGCCATGATTTGTCTTCCCAACGTTAGTTATTCGTAAACCAATTACAATAGTTGATGGTGCAAAGGTAAAGCCAAGTGTGCTACTTGCACAGTATACTGCACCAAGCACTCTCTGGGCAGTTTACAACATCATTATGCGGGCTACACATTCCCCCTTCCCCCAGCAAACTCAGTTTACTGACCTCGGAAGGATGGAAGGCTGAGTCAACCTCAAGCTGGCAACCTGAGCCCATCAGGATTGAACTCAGGCCATGAGCAGAGTCCTGACTGAAGTACTGCAGTTTGACTAACGCGCCAGGAGGCTCCTATTAGTATGCATTAAAATTATAGTGTTTATTTAAAACAAATTTACCTCGCCTTTGCCTGCTTGCGGAAGGACATCAAAGATAGGGTACAGTGGTCCCCCGGCCTTTCGTGGTTCATATACTGCGGTCCTGCTATATTGCAGGACCGCAATATATGAAAAAAGGCCCCCTAGGGTAAGGGAGAAAAGTCTTGTTTAAAGCCACACATACTTACCCCAGGAGTGGAGCTGCCCCGGACAGGCCGGTGAGGGCCTTCCTGGGCCTTCTGGAGGCCCCAAAAGGGGCCCCCTGCGAACCGGAAGTGACTTTCGGATCGCTGAAAATCATTTCTGAGGTCGAGTCGGAGGCCTCAGAAATGATTTCCAGTTTACCAGAAGTCACTTCCAGTTAGCAGGGAGGCCCTTTTGAGGCCTTCAGAAGGCCCAAGAAGGCTCTCACGTGTTCGTTCGAGGTAGGGCCAGGCTGGGGGTAAGTACAAGAGCCTCCAGCTAGCCCCCCCCCCCCAGGCCTGACTCAACCTGCATCCGCATATAGCAGATTTTCAATTATCGCGGGTCAGGTCAGGTCCCTAACCCCAGCGATAGGCGGGGGATCACTGTATCCTATGGCAGGGCTGTCCAAGACGTCGACCGCGGTCGACCGGTCGACCGCAGTGCCTTCAAGGGTTGCCCGCCAGGTCCCCTGTGCAGGGGGGAATTGCCCCCACCACTCACTCGCCCTTTCGAGTTGTGGTGGCAGCGGCTCCAATGGCGGCAGCGGGCCCAGCAACCCGCCAAGGGGCCCACCTCCGTGGCCGCCACCCGACGCCCCCACCCCCACCTGCCCAGTCCATGCCCCCCTCCCCAATCGCTCACAGCTCCCCCAGTTCCCCCACGGGTCTACTGGTTGCTGCTACTAGGCAGCCACTGAGACGGAGCGAGCTGGGAAGAGGAGCAGGAGGAGATGCCGCCGAGCCCTGGGAGGCGGGGAAACTGTGTGTGTGTGTGTGTGTTGCTGCTGCTGTTGCTCCTGGCGCAGCTTCCCCCCTTGCCTCTTTGTGCTTCTTCCTGCCTCTTCTGGGCTCAGCATGCCATTGTTGGATGGCCCCCATGCGGGTCCCCGCCATTGCCCTGAGTGGTTTCGTGTGGGTATGTTTGTGTGGGTGTGCTTCTTGTGTGTGCGCTCTCTCGTTCCTCCACCTTACTGGGCGGAAGAAGTTTTGCACGGCTGGGACCGGCGGGCGGGCGGGCGGGCGATCCCTCAATCTCTGTTGGCTCGCGCGGCACCAAGGCTCAATTCCTCGTCAAACGGAGCCACCCCTTCCTTCCTTCCCTCCCTCCCTCCCTCCCTCCCTCCCTCCCCTTCCGCCCGCCTGGGGCTCGCTCTTGGCAGGTTGGTGTCAGGAGGCAGTCACCGAGCAAGGGAACAAGCCAGCTCGCCTGCCTGCCTCGCGGGGCTGCAAGAGCCGCAACCAGTGCAAACCCCACTGGGGGTGGGGGGATCCTGAGGATGGAGGAGGAGGAGGAGAGAACGTGATGATTGCTGCAGCCGCCAGCCACGAGTGGCAAGGGGTGGCCCTGGGCCCACCTCGGTGGCCGCCCCCCGATGCTTGAGCCCCCACTGCGCCCCCACCCCCCACTGCCTGCATCATCCCCGCCCCCCGCCGCCGCCATCACCCTCACCCTCACCCGCTGACATTGCCGCAGCCATCACCCCAGGGCCCGCCCACTGACCCCGCCACCCCCGCTTCCCCCATTGCCATCACTGACCCCGCAATCACCCCCGCTGCCACCATCACCCCAGCCCCCCCCAACTGTCGCTCCCCCGGCAGGTAGGCGTCAGACTGTTCAAAGTTGGACAGCCCTGTCCTATGGTGAGCAAAACAATAATAACAATTATGTGCCATCAAGTTAATTCCAACCTGCAGGAACGCCTTCCAGGATTTCTTACGTATCCGGAGTACCTGGAAGTGGTTTCCCATTCCCTCCTTCTGGGAGTTTGGCCAAGGTACTCTTCTCCTGGAACAACAGTGGGGAATTGGTCACCAAATCCCTGGCACCATATCCCAGTGCTCTAGCTCCCTGAACTATCCAGACCACAAAGGGGGGTGAAAAATTTTCAGTGTTTGAAGGAAGGAAGAAGGGGAAAGGTGGTAATTATTTAAGTATGCCGGGGGAGTGTTAATCTGCATCAGGACCCCCAAATCCCTTTATCTAAAACATTACAGATTGCACTGTGCAAGAGAAATTTTTGTTCCTTAAATACTTTGTTAATGTTACGCTACAACTCATAGACTCATAGAATCATCGTAGGGTTGGAAGGAGCCTTGGAGGTCTTCTAGTCCAATGCCCAGTCCAAGGCAGGAGACCTCATACCATCCTGAACAGACGGCCGTCCAATATTATCTTGAAAACCTCCAGCAATGGGGCATTCACATCTCTTCTCAGTCCAGATAGCATTAAATGAGAATTTCAGCCTAAGCCTCCATCAAACTGAAAGTTCCACCCAGATGAGACCAACCAGGCCAACGGATGAACTGTAAATGGTCCAGGATACATATCCACAGCCAATCTCTGACGGTAATGTGCTTGAATCATCATTCAAAACACATGAGTCAGTTTTTGTTCTGGTATCAGCCTCAACACTAGTGGGGGTGATAATCTGAATGAGAAGCAACATAGCTAACAAAAATATTAAAGAAAGAATTATCGCAAACAACACAAACCACTAGTATCCAAGTACCACATAAGAGAGCATAACATCACCAAAGGAGAAATACATGTGAACGACATATTCAAGACTCAGGAAGACGGAGTAATGGGCTAACTCGGGGCTGCTCAACTTTGAACAGGCCGAGGTCTACTTTTTCCAGCCCAAAGTGCCTGAGGGCTACTACACTAATACCTCTACTTACAAATTGTATCCATTCCGAGAACATGCTCATAAGTAAACACTTTTGTAAGTAGAGCAGCGGTTTCCCATAGGAATGCATTGAAAACCAATTAATCTGTTCTGGAGGGAACAGATTTCAATGCACCATGGCCCTTGAACTGCCCCGCTCGGCTGAGGCAGTGGGCTGGCAGACCCAGAACTTTGCTGGGGCAGTGGTGGTCCTTAGGATGGGGGAGGGAGGGGTAGAGAACTTATCCCCACTTTTTTTTATTGATGGCCGCCGGGCTACTTTTGAACCCTTTGCGGGCTACTGGTAGTCCGCGGTCTACTACTATGCCGGCCTGATAGCTGATAATGCACTGCTTATTAAATGGTAACAGTACAGCTATAGTTTGTCCAACAAGCTCTTGCCCTGGATCATATCCATGGAACAAATATGTTTCCTGAAGCAAACCAGTAAGCACTGGCCTGGGACTTAGATGTCCCCCTGTATTTATCGATGCATTCATTAAGATAAGATGGTGGATTCCTCCTTCATGTATCGCCACTGAAGTCTAGCAGGTTAAAACCTGGTTGTTTGCCACTCGCCACGCTCACAGGTACATCTCGTGGGAACCTATGAAAGGGCCTTCTCAGCTGCTGTGCCCAGTCTCTGGAACTCCCTCCTGCTGGAGGCCAGGACTGCCTCGTCTCTGCTGTCTTTCCAGAAAAAGGCAAAGACCTTCCTCTTCAGGCAAGTTTTCCCTGAATGACGGAGTACCTATTATGTGTCTTTCATATGAATCTACTATACATGATCACCTAGACTTTGTGTTTATAACCACTTATAACTTTCTGTAATTGCATTGACAACTATGTTTTCAAAATTAGTTTCCATCACTCATAACTTTTACATGGAATTTTTACTCTCTCTTTATCTGCTCGCGTTCTCTTGTAGCTTTAATGTTGTCTTTTAGTGCTGCAAGATGTCTCTCAATTCCCTCTTCTCAAACTTGAATATGTCTTAATTTTACCGAACTGTATATTGTCCCTCATTACTATAAGCTGCCTTGGGTCCTTTTCCAAGGAGAAAGGCGGGGTAAAAATACTCAACTAACTAACTAACTAACTAACTAACTAACTAACTACTTAGCAATTAGTTTGTTGGTTTTGTCTTAATTGTGCAACTGCTATTGTACAGTATTTTAAACTAGGTGTTCAAATGGCTTTTCTTGACAATAAAATCACCCATTCCTTAGATTTGTTCATAAATGTGGGATACTGTATACACAAAACAAATAAATAATTTTTCAAGGCACATTAAAAAGATCAATTGTATTTATTAGTGTATAGTTTATTAGTGTTTTTAATGTTTAAACTCACTGTGCTTTTAATTCTTTTCTTTTTATTATTGTGAGTGACCTTGAGTCACAATACTGGTAGAAAGGTGCGCAATCAATCAATCAACCAACCAACCAACCAACCAACCAACCAACCAACCAATCAATCAATCAATCAATCAATCAATCAATCAATCAAGTGATGCACTACAAAAAGAGACAAGCGGAAAAAGCACTTCAAACATCTGGTCAGAAGTTTCAGCCAGATCTACACCCCTGATCTCATGGCTATGCATTTGGCCAATGTTTTCAACTTTCTTACTCCCCTCTATGACTTTTTGTTGCTACCTGTTGCCTCTCAAAACCTACCTACACTTTTAAGATCTTGGTTGCCTGCCTGCAGGTTTTGGATTTTCTTTTGTTTTTCATGGGTAACCAGAGCTATCTGTATTTTAGCAGCTGCTGTTGCATATATTCAATATATACTCCCATACTGTAGTGGGAAAAATCAGTAATTGTCAATAAGTATTAGAGCGAATAGGTCGTGTTGTATCACACAGACATTTTTGCAAGCTCCGCAAGAGAAACAATACCCTTCTGTTTACATTTCTTAACTTCTGTCTGCACTGTTTACACAAGTTTATGTGCACGCTGGAAATTTTTTGCCAAGTCAGAGTAATAATACTTTACTACATGAGGCTGCACTCGGTAAAAGCCTAGCCCGAGGGCATAGCAAGCAGGAAAAACTCTTTAGGTGCTACTAGATTGTGTTTTTTTACTGTGGTATCCTAAGGCTCCCTCAGGGATCTGCCCATTCAGTATGTTTCTGAAATCTCATGAAACATGTATAAAGATAACAGTTTTAAAATGTTTTCCTGGCACAGCCTTGTTGATTGGGTGCACCTTCCTTCTCCACATGGCAGCCTTAAGTACCCAAGCTTGGAAAGGAGGAGGAGAAACTGAGAACAAGGGTCTAAAAAGGCCCAGATGACCTGGGAAACCTGTACTGCCTTATTGGTTGCATCTTCCCTGTGATTATTTTAACCCTGACTAATCTTTATTGCAGTTTCAAAGTGCTTTGAAACATTTATGACACCTTTTCAAAAGCTCTGGTCAGATAAAATCTGGCTGAAAGCAAAGCTTGGAACTTAATGAGTGGACAAGTAAGTTATTTTTAAGAAGAAATCAAGACATTTTAAAAAAAGAATATGTGGCATGTATGCTGGATTAAAAACAGAATTCCCCACACTATCAATGTGTCAGGGAGTGTCCTGCATGGTGGAGAAGAAGGAAGGGGAAATCTGATTACTACTGTGTCTAGTGTCCTGGGGCAGCCTCATCCGTTAAAGTCTTCGTCAAGGAGATGCATGCAAGCAATAAACGGAGGGGAGATCTGGAGACCAAGGCCCCGGTCTCACGATGATGTTGCTGCTCTTTTTGCTTCAAAAGACTGTGCAGCAAAAGATCGTGCCTTCACTCCGAATAACAGTATTTTGGTACCCCGGCCGACCACGCCCCCTTGAAGAGCACTTTAATCGCAGCATTTTGTACCACCACTAGGGGTTGTGTTAAAATACTTCTGTTATCGATGCACACTCAAACAAGGGGTGACCCCAGAAAATTCGCACCAATTAAGATTTGTACCCCCTTTTCCCCCTGCCACTTCCTGTAGTTCTGCTTTGGTAATCGTTTATGTTACTGAACTGGTGGCATCCCGGCACGCCGGCACAATTTTTATTATTCCCTTTCCACCTGCAATTACAATCGATTTTAAGAAGAAAAACTGCTACCTGGCTGCAACGCAGGGATTCGCCACAAGGGAAAAGATGCACAGTAAGCAAGTCGGGACGGACGCAGAGAAGTAAAATACTCCCCTGTCATCGGGGCGCTAACTGTGCATCAAACATCACGTGACCACCCGAAAAAATGGTACGCATCACATTCAGATGCGCAGATAACAGTAGTGAGACCTGGGTCTAAGAGAGAAAGATGCGAGGGAGCCAGGAAGGAAGACCTTAGAAGCCTTGTTGACAATTTTATATATGCAAAATTGGGGGATGGCTGCTCAGATAGGAGAGCAGTACAGACATAAAAGAGAGGGCATAACAGAAGAAAATTAGCTGCAGACACTTGGATCGTGGTTGGCAGCCCTCTTCGTCTTTGCAGCTCTGGTGCCAGGAGGGTGGGAGAAGAGACAGAATAATGGAAGGGAAGTAGGGGTGAAAAACAGAAAGTTAAATCCACCTTCAACAGACACTGGAAAAGAAAAGAAAACATAAATGCATGTTCATGCACCCACATTCACAGTAATACCTTGGTTTACGAGCATAATTTGTTCCCGAAACATGCTTGTAAACCAAAACAATCTTATATCAAATCAATCTAGCAGGGAGGGAGGGAGGGAGGGAGAGCCACCATTGGCTCACTTGTGATCATGTGACCTGTTCCAATGATTGTACTGCAAGACATTACTTGTTGATCAAGGCAAAATTTAGAAGAAATGTTTGCTTGTCTTGCAAAACGCTCTTAAACCGAGGCATTACTGTATTCACGAATGTAAATGGCTGTGAATACATGGAATGTGACTGAGAGCTCCAGTCAGTGGGATCCAGAGACCATGGTGCTGTTTGGAGAGCAAGCTGCAGAGGGTGGGTTGGGATGGCGGTAAAAAGCAGTCAAAATTGGGAGATCACCCCCCTGATCAACAAGCAATGTGTGCTGCTTATATAGTTTATATGATGGTTTACAGTTTAATGATGGAGGCGACCTGTTGCTGTTCTCATTGAGCTGGATACTCAATTGACTAACCTTGGAAGGATGGAAGGCTGAGTCAACCTTGCACTGCCTACCTGAGATTAAATATGGATAATGAGCACGGGGTCAAAGGGGGACCGGGACAGGAGGATTATCAGTGTGACACACTGCCAAGCAAGTCATGGGACCAGCTCTTAAAAGGCACTGGGGAATGTGTGCTTGACAGCTTACTACTTCCCTGAGTGTGGTGACACCATATTGGTGGGGCTGGCATTTAAGCAGAGAGGCAGGGCACTCTCCATCACTTACTGAGTTTTAGTAACTTTCTCTGCAGTGTTTTTGTGCACCTGCGAGAAACGTTTTACCTGCACCTAACGTCATTAGCCAGTCACTTGAACTACCGAGTATACTTCTGTTAGCTGTTAAACGAAGGTAAAAGCAACAATAACATGCAGCCTGAATTATTTCACTTTGAACAATGACCACCCTCAGTAATTGCGCAAGCAAATATTCTGTGTGTATTTTACGCATGTTTTTCAAGCATTTAATGCTTACAGTAGATCATTTTTTAAATTGTTCACATATGATTTTTTAAAAATTCTGCAAATTAGTGTGGATTTAATTTAGCCTGTTTTAATCACAGTTAGCTACTTTGGTTTCCTCCTGGGAGGAAAGGCAGCCAAGAACTGAAACAAATTAGAAATACTGTACTAAGTAACCATTATCCCAAGCTCTGAGTGACAGCTGGGAGCTTATACAAGGCCACCCAGAGCCTTTTCACACGACCCCTAAGATCCACTGGCCACTTAAATTCGGACCAGAGATCTTAGGGGTTTGTCGCTGCTCCTGCGTTCCCACCCCCTCCGCACTCCTGGCTGTGTGAGGGGAGGGAGGGAAAAAAAGGAAGAAAAGAATGCCGCTCACCTCCGTTCTGCCGTCCCGGCACTGCATTCAGATCTCTTAAAGGGGCGGGGAGGGGGGCAAAAAAAGAACAAACAGAAGCAAGGAGAGCCCGGCAGTCACTACGTTATATCCGCATCAGGAATTTTCACCTCCGGAGAGCAGGTACCTGAAAAGTGCGCTGGGACGCGCTTAGGTGGGCGTGGTCGCATTTAATTATCTGTAAATTCCGGAGCTGGTGGGGAAACAATTTTAAGCTCCAGAGCTGGGAGCCATTTGCGGTGGAGTTTAGGGGTCGTGTACAAATGCCCCCAGTAACTGTCATGACAAAGCAGTACAATACCCACAGCCAAAACATATTCACAGCACATTATCTGGCGCCATCTAGTGCCAGTTCTGGTAATGGATGTTAAACTATTTTCCTAGTTTTTTCTCCCTTTACTCTACTGTACAGTAGGACCCCGGTATCCGCTGGGGACTGGTTCCAGGCCTTCCCATGGATAATGAAAACCGTGGATAAGAGAGAACACCTGCCCACCCACCTCCAAACTGCTGTTTCCTGACAGTAGCTTGCTTTATGATTGCTGTTTTGAGACAGTAGCTTGTTTTATGGCTGCTGTTTGTGACGGTAGCTTGGTTTACAGATGCTATTTGTGACAATAGCTTGCTTTGTGGCTGCTGAATTATTTATTTATTTTCCTCTATCAACTGTGGATAACTGAATCAGTGCATAATGAATCAGTGGATACTGGGGTCGTACTGTACTATATATTTAGCATTCTGTAGGTTTCAGTATCTGCGGGGGGGGGGAGCATAATTAGTAAACATTACCATCCCATATGCAACAATTTTTTTAGAAACATCCTGTTCTGGGAGAACAAAACCCTCTCGCTGTATACGTTGAATCTCCATCCAGTTTCACTAAATTACAGTTTTATGAATGATGGAGAAAGTCTACCGACTTTTTCCATGTTGGGCATAAATACGTCGATCCTGCCTCCAATCATACTGTATTTTCTTCTAATTAAAAATCCAGAATATTACAAAATGAGGTTTTGAAATAAAAGCACTTTATATTGAAAACAATACAGTGGACCCTCGTATAACAAATGGTTGGTATAACATAAAATCTGTACAACATAAAACATTCCGGACATAGGGGAAATTTGCTTAACAGAATTGTAACAGGATTGCCTATGGGGCGAATCCGTACAACATTAAAATGGTCATGATTAGGAATTACTCTTTTTCAATGCATTCCTATGGGAAATTTGTAAAGTATAAAGGAAAATTTGCTTAACATAATTTCATTTGGAATGCAAAGCAAAGCAAAGCAAAGTGTTCTGCTTATATACTGTCCCATACCACTTCAGGTAGTGTCTGGGCAGTTTACAGTTCAATTTACAGTATGCAGGCCACACATGCCCCCCCCCCCAGCAAGCTGGGTACTCATTTTACTGACCTCGGAAGGATGGAAGGCTGAGTGAACCTTGAGCCTGCTACCAGGGATTGAACCCCAGGTCGTGAGCACAGTTTTACTTGCAGTACAGGCATTTAACCACTGCCTGACCCTCCCAGTGCAAAGAAGGTCACAAAGCTGAGATAACAGAAAGAGGTAACCCCCTTGGGGACAGAAGTGCCCCTCTTTTTGCTTATCAAACATAGAAAATACTACTAGAGATGTAAAAGTGCCAGAAACCTTGTTTTCCCAACATTTTTCCAAGGCTTCAAAATTTACCTACCCCCCCCCA
>JAHTLZ010000007.1:48218756-48264289 GCA_023846285.1 Phrynocephalus versicolor | reverse complement strand
ACACACACACACACACACACACACACACACACACACACACACACACAACCACAATATCAGTCCCCAGCAAGTAAACGGCTGGGGACCGCTGACTTAAAGCACTTCCTGGATAGTTTACTAGAGTGGTGGCCAAACTTTGGCCCTCCAGATATTTTGGACCACAACTCCCAGAATTCCAAGCTTATATTGCCAGTGACAAAGGACTTTGGGAGTTGTGGTCCAAAACATCTGGAGGGCCAAAGTTTGGCCACCACTGATTTACAACATCATTTTGGCAGCTACACATTGTCCCCATCCCAATCCCTAGCAAGCACCGTACTCAATTTACTGACCTCAGAAGGACAGAAGGCCGAATGAACCTCGTGGCAGCTACCTGGGATTCAATTCCTGGCCATGAGTCAAGTTTTGGCTGAAACACAGCAGTTTAAACCACTACGTCATGAGGCTTTTTGCCTCTTCAGATTGTTAGAGTATAAAAGCTGGCTTGAGTAACGCATATCCAACCCTTCTGGAGGGGCACCACTATGCACTGTGCTGTGGACTCTACGCCCACACAGCACCTTAACCGGAACGACATTTGGACTTGCAACAGAAAAGCCTTTTAGACACTTGTTTCTTCCTGCTTACCCCACCAACCCAGGCTCTGTAACAACCAGTTACAGTTCTGCAGGACTTTAAAAACTCACCCATTTGTGAAATCTGAATTGTCCAATGAAGGTATCAACCATCCCTGTTGTAAGATGACAGACAGGAAATGGACCCAGCTGCTCCAAAGTTGCTTACTCCTTCCCTGCTTCACGACCAGCACGCTGCCCTATTTAGCCATGGAGGGTGATTCATCTTCTTTTTAGAACAAGCCTATCTTTTCTAAAACAGGTCAAGCAGATTGCCCGGCTTGACCCTCAGTAGCTCAGGCCAAGGTTTGAATGTGACTTAAAGACATCTCATTGTCATTAAAAGACATCTATTTGTTATCCATATTGGATTTAGGGTGACTTGGTCTGTTGATCGGTTGCCGGAAGGTAAATGTAGGCTTAGTTTGCAACCGTGACTGCTATAGGCCAATTGTCATGTTTCTGCTGTTCAAATCTCCAATCGCCACTCTTTCTATTTAAGGCCTGGACTACACAGATTCAAAAGTGTCATGCCACTGGGTGGTGCATGACAGATTAAGAGCTGGAGAGGGCCAAATTGAAACAGCCACTTAGCCACAGAGCAGGCTATGGTGGGATAGTCATCCTTTATCAAATGAAGGGGTTGTCAGGACAAAAATAAAGGAAGAGGGAAGCACATATTTCACTCTGTCTTTGAAAGAATATATATGAAATCTCTCCTTCAGGGGATCATATCAAATATTTTAACCAGCAGACCTTGACAAAGACCTCAGACACTTTTCTTTCACAAGAAACCTTACTACGTCAATGCAGTAGGTCAGGCCTGTCCAACAGGTAGACCGGGTGCTACCAGTAGCCCGTGAAGAGTTCAAAAGTAGCCCCCCAGCCATCAATTAAAAATGTGAGGGGATAAGTTCTCCACCTCTACTTCCCCCACCCCAAAGACCACCACTGCCCCAGCAAAGCTCTGGGTCTGCCAACCTACTGTCTCAGCCAAGCAGGGCCGTTCAAGGGCCATGCCACAATTCCTTGCTCTCCCTACTGCCCAGATGATCTGCGTGCCACTGTCTTGTGACCAATTCAGTTGTTGGTGCAGAGCAGAGCGGAGGAAGGGGAGTGGAGAGGTCAGTGAGGGGTGGGGTCATGGGCATGCCCACCTCCTTTGCATGGTAACGTCCCCTTCTTCTCCCCCCCCCCCCGGAGAATTCCTTCCTCCCACCCTTCCATCTTCCTCCTCCTCCTCCCAACTCCACAGCTGCCTCACAGAGACTGTGACCTGCCACTCCTCCTGCTCCCCTTCTGAGCTATTCCCTCACCCTTGTGCCGCCATGGCAATGTGATTGCCCCGTGATTGCCCCGCTGTTGGCTTGGCAGAGAGCTATGGGCGGCAGCAGCAGTGGCAGCGAGGGGGCTGGAAGGGAGAAGGGGGAAAACAGGAGGAGAAGTAGAGTCAAGTCAGGCCCCGGGTGGGTTGGGAGGGAAGGTGCACCTTTTTAAAAAAGTCTTCCAGTAGCCCGAGCGAGTGACAGGGACGATCTGCGCAAGCATGCACACGCCTCCCTTGCACCCGTCCACACGGGCTCGAGCGGGTGTAAGGGAAGTGTGTGCATGGTCAACCTTACCATAGGAATGCATAGAAATATGTTCCCTCCAGAAAGGATTAATTGATTCTCAATGCGTTCCTATGGGAAACCGCTGCTCTACCTACAATTCTTTTTACTTATGAGCGTATGCTGAGAACAGATAAAATACATAAGTAGAGGTTCTAGTGTAGTAGTCCTCAGGCACTTTTGTCCAGAAAAAGTAGACCTCGGCCTGTTCAAAGTTGGACAGTGCTGCAGTAGGTAAATGCAATAATCAGAGAAGATCAACTATATTCCCCTATAACAGAATCTTTATTATTTTTAAAGCTACAAAAGGAGTATTTTGTTTGCGTTAAGCTCTCTGCATGAGGATGGACCACTTTAGTCCTGAAGAGCCATGCTGTGCTGCAGAATCCTCACAGACAGACGAGATAGGAATTCTGCATTCGCAAGTCACCTGCTATTAACCAAGTCCCTATATTTCAGCCACCTGTTATGTAGAATTTTAAATACAGACACAAAATGGCTCAGACCAAAATCACCCTAACAAATTTTACTCTTTCTTGACAGTTAAGATAATTTTTATCCCAACCATTGTATCAGAACAGAAATGCCCCACACTTGTTTTGTGAATAGAAGTGATGTTATATTTTGGTCTGCAGATTGGATCTGTTCAGGAGCACCACTGGAATTATAAGTGGGTTCTGGAAATGCAAGGAGGGCACATGAAACCCCCAAAATTTGAAGCCTAATAACAACTTATTCATTTATTTATTTATTTTTACAACTTATATGCCGCCCACTACCCAAAGGTCTCTGGGCGGCTTACAACCAAAAATTTAAAACAGTTAAAACATATATCAATAAATAATTAAAACAATAATAACAACCTTACACTAAAATCATGACACTAAAATTGCCATCAAAGGACCCACAATCTATATTATGTCAATTAAAAAACTTCTGGAACAGGAAGGTTTTACCTGGCGCTGAAATGTCATCAATGTTGGCGCCAGGCGGATCTCACTCGGGAGGGCATTCCATAGCTTGGGGGCAGCTGCCGAGAAGGCCCTGTGTCTGCAAGCCACCCCTCTCACCTCCTTGAGGGGTGGCTCTTTCAAGAGGGCCCCCCCCAGCTCAATCTTAATTGCTGGGTAGGTTTGTATGGAAGGAGGTGGTCCTTCAGTTATCTAGGTCCTAAGCCATTTAGGGCTCTATATGTCAAGACAAGCACTTTGAATTGGGCTCAGGCAGCAACTGGTAACCAATGCAGGTTACGCAGAATCGGCGTGATGTGATCCCTGGCGGCAACATTGATGACATACTCCTCAATACACAGAAATTATTGCAGGAGGTCAGAAAATAGACCCCATCCATACAATGCAAGTTTTTTCTTACCCCTAAAAAGCATTATGCATTTTACAATACAGGATTTAGACTGTGTAGGTAGAATAAAGCTCTACAGTTGGGAAAAGAGTGGATCAAAGAAGCCATGAAATGTAAACTGTACACCCTCTGACCAATGTACTGTAACTTTCACAACAGCAAATGGCAATAAATTAAATAAGTTCACATATTTCCACTTCCTCCTCAGTTTCCTTTGTGGTTTTATCTGAAACATAAATCCTCTAAGGCAAAGACAAGTCCTCGTATTCTGTTAGGATACAAGCCAGACAAGTTGCCATGGACATGGATGTCACTAAATAAATCACAATAAGTTGCAATCTACCATATAATTATCCAAGAGTTGTCCCCATGTACATACAAACATATATAATCTACACAGTAGCTTTCGCTGAGACACTGTGCCCATCTTATTCTAAAAGCTGTGAACAGACACATGAGAGTAGCCATGTGGGTGGGGTATAAATATAATAAATAAATTAATTAGTGAACTCATATCCACCATCAGATCTGGATCCAGCTGCCATTCTCAGAATGGTACCTTCCCATCATTCCACTGCTGCAGTGAGGGATGTAAAAAACAGAAAGATGCTAGAGCACTTTTTGGAGGACGGTCCAGTTTAGGATTTGAACTTCTGCAAGAGATGGAACAGAGGCAGAAGTGTCACTTCCCAAAATTAAAACTCACCCGGCCACCCAGTTTAATACATGTGCCAGTATGTCATCTAAGAAAGTGGCATTGTTTTTCCCGACCCAAAAGAACAATGGATCAGCCTGAGACCTAGAACCGACGGAAGAACCTGGTCATTCCTTACATGGCTGGAGTGTTTGAAAAGCTTAAATACCACATACCCATTTACTTTAAACCCACAAACACACTAAGCCAGAGACCTGTCCACCCAAAAAAAACCAGCACCAAAACAAAAGAAGAACAATATACAGTGGTACCTCTGATAACAAATTTAATTCGTTCCCAGAAGCAATTTGTTATCCAAAACAGTTTCCCAGTGAAATGAATGGGAAACCGATTAATCTGTTCCAGAGGTCCAAAAAAGGCTAAAAAGCTGTTTTCCCCCCAGACCTCTTTATAAAGTGCACTTTAAAGGCATGCAGTGCTGGAACACAAACCCCCAGCTCCCTACCTTTCCAAGTTTGAAAGGTCCAAATTCATCAGCAAAAAAAAATGTCCAGAATGGCTCCAAAACACTATTAAGAAACGCTCTAACTCCTCCCACCCCTCCACAAATTGTGTGGGGTGCAATGCATCCTGAGTATACTTTTTTGCAAGGCATTTTGAAGCATTTGTTATCCAAGGCAGCCCATAGGGAACATTTGTTATCCAAGGCAACCCTATGCCCAGGAATTTCTATTTGTTATCCGAGGCATTTGTTATCCGAGGTATGACTGTAGTGTATGTGGTCCAATGCAGTGAGGATTATATAGACCTGTACATTTAAGAAACCAAACAGGCACTAAACAGGAGGGGCAACAGCTCATGATCAGAAACAGCAGTGTACCTTTGAAGGACAAAGTATACTCATTCAAAGACGAGGATGGACACATATTTAGTCAGAGAAAATATGTGGTTTGAGAGAGAGAGGTCAGGGAAGCTAGTCATATTTGTATTGAAAACCCCTCTCTCAATAGAGGTGGGGGACTCAGGCACAATCTGTCCACTATTTATCATGCTGCCCTTTCATTGATCCCCAGACAAATCAGAAGCATTTCACACCTCCACCAGGAATGCCATGGCTACTAACCCATACTTAATAGGTGTTGGGAAGGGTTGCATTGGTGGGACTTTCACATATCCCAGGCTAACAAGCCTATTCAAGCCATCATCCACTCTTAAGAGCCTACTCAGACCATTGTCTACCTAATGAGCCTATCCAGACTAGGGTGGCATAAAAACAAGGTGAACTATAAAATGGAGGCCTCACACCGATTTTCCTTAGACTGACGAAGCTACTTGGAGGAGTCATGAAACATTTTGATCTCACAAGAAAAGAAGTCCAGTTGTCATGACTCAACTTCCAGATAACCTCACCCGGATGACTGAGGGTCTTCACAGACTTCTCTTATTTAAATTTCAACAAAGTACCCGAAATACATTTACAGGCCAAGCCTGTGGCAAATTTCTTGGAATAAAGTCCCACAAACAGCCATGGGACTTTCTCCCAACATTAGGGAGCCTATTTTACAAACGTGTAAGTTCTTATAAATATAGTTTTTCCATGAAATATCCTGACCACTGTAGCTTTTAAGATTCCCAAGAAACCAAACTAGTGGACAAGCAGCAAGTCTCCAATGTAGATGTGCTCTTAAAAATAAGCGAGAGAACTATTATGTCCCCCCAGCCAGGGAAACCCATATTGCTTTTGCATTTGTTGTCATCTGTCAAAAATGATTTGAAGCAACACAGAATACAAAGCAAAAGAAAAGCCGGCTGCTTATATACCACCTCATAGCGCTTAAATCTCTCACTGGGCAGTTTACAATTTAACTATGCCGGCTACATATTGCCACCACCTCTAAGCGAGCTGGGTACTCAATTTACCAACCTCAGGAGGACAGAAGGTTGAGCCAACCTTGAGTCAGCTACCTGAGCCTAGGACTAAACTTAGACATGAGCAGAGTCTTCACTGCAGTAACGCAGAACAGTGACAGTGATTTTGTGCCCCATAACAACAAACTGCAAAAATTATCTTAGGTTGATTTGTAAAAGAAATGTGTAAATCATAAAGCTGCTGCACAAATGCCCCTTGAAATAAAATTTACTGTGGGAGACTGAATCTATAGGGTAGGCACACACATAAGCCATGTGTTATATTGTCTTACATTCCCTGGTTAAACAAATGTAAACTGAAAATATATTTAATGATACAGCGGGAAATCCCCAATGATACAATTCCCTGATATCATGTAAAGAATATACGAGTGATGAAAATTTTAAAAGCAATGACAAGCTATTTACAAGATTATTGGAAACTACAGTTCTGTGCCAGCCAAGTTACTCAAGCAATTAAATTAATGCTTTAAGATTCAACTTATTTTGACTCATCACCTTAAAACCACTATCAACAAAGAAACTGACTATTGAGAATTTTCAGTCTTGCGGAATGTGCCAAAAAAAATAAAATCTCAGCAAAGAAAGGGAAGATCCTACCCTATGACAGTCCCTATAACATAAAGAGACCATTAGCAGTTATAATTTATTATAACATTGTGGTCGTGGTAGATTATGTTTTAGCCTCTAGCAAAATAACAGTCATGGCACTGAAAGAGGCAAGATTCTGTTTGAAAATATACCGTTGAGCTCAAAGAGGAAATGCAAACGCAACCTTTCCTTGATTCTTCAAGACTATTTCTAAACTAGCAATTTCCTAGCTTAGCCCTCTCCTCATCAGAAGAAGTTCCTTCGAGTCTAACTGATCCTTAGATCTCAACAAAAGCGTTTTCATAGCAGAGTAGAAGATGTTCTATATAACACAACGAACAATGGCTGCGGGCCGCTCCATGATTAGAAAGTTTATTAGGGACAGTAGGATCAGGTTCCTTAAATCCTGTCATCCATGCACACCTGAAAATCCCAGCACATGCATACAGGCACAATATTCTCAATAACAGACAGAACAGCACATGTGTTTTCTGCCCGTTCCTATCATCTTTGGCAACCTTGATATAAATGATCCATACACATTAGGAAGTGACGAGTTCAAAGAAAGAGCCACTCAGGCCCTCCACCAACATCCACGTAGCCACAGAAATGTAGACGAGTCAGCTGTGAACAAGGGAAAAAGCAGGAGGCTCACGTTGGCTTCGTATATACAGTGGTACCCCGACTTAAGAGTAGGTTGACTTTAGAGCAATTCGACTTAAGAGCAGAAAACTGTTGGCGTTTTAACTACCACCTTACAAATTTTAGATATGGTCTGCTCGACTTACAATTTTCTTTCTTTTTTATTTTTTTAACTTATTTTTTCAATTTTTTAGATACATACCCCAACTTAAGAGTAGTTCGACTTAAGAGCATGCATTCGGAACGGATTACAGTGGACCCTTGTATAACATACAGCTTGTATAACATAAAATTTGTACAACATAAAAAATTCCAGAGATAGGGAAAATTTGCTTAACATAAGCGTCTATGGGGCAAATCTGTACAACATAAAAATGGGATCACTCTGTTTTTAATGCATTCCTATGGGAATTTGTATAAAGGAAAATTTGCTTAACATAATTTCATTTGGAACGAATTAATTCCTTTATACAAGGTACCACTGTATATTTGTAAGCTGAGGTACCACTGTAGACCATTATCTTCTGCTTTCTCCTTCATTGCTGGCAGTTGTAATTAAAATTTACAAAATCAGTGTTTAATTTTACCCCCAAATCTCTTAACAATCAAGGCATATATAACCTGTTTTGAGAAGTCTCGGCTAGTCATTTGTTTAAAAATATATTAAATACCACCTTGTGGATCAAATCAAGGTCTGCCTGGTTTATCACATTTTTCCAGTCAAGTATCCAGCTGGTGCCAAGTGGCCAATCAAAAATCAAACAACCAATGTTGGGCAGCACCCTACCTTCTGCCCATAAAAAATAAAACAAGGTGCAAGCGATTCTATCTCACCAAGGACTCTTCAACCTGCCAGCTCTGCTCTGATGCATTCATTTATTTATATTCATCTTTGTAGTGAAGTAGTGAACCAAAAAGCAAGCCAAGTAAATACAAAGGCACAACTTTTTTTAAATGAAAACATCTACTGAATGTGATCAAGACTGAAAAGAACAACAGGTGAGGATTCAAAGTCTTCTGGGTCCCCCCCCCTTTATGAAGCAGACAAAAATTCGAAGTAACTAAAAGCATATTCCAATAGGAAAGTGGACATGACAGTAGCAATTAAAGACCAATATACTAAGAGTCAAGAAAAGGGAGAGGCAGAGTCTATACAACCGCTTCACAAGTAGGAAAGGCCTGTTAGGGGAAAAGGAGGAGAATAGATGGTAACATGAGAAACCACTTCCCACAAGGTAGGTTAGGGAGGCACCTCCGTAAAGAGGATTAGGGGGCGGGAAAGAAGGATGATGGGGACCTTCACTGGCGGAATAATGGGCAGAGGAAGCAGGGAACCTGGGAGGGGACCTCAAATGTGCCTTTCTCCTGTTTGTTGCACAAAGACCAGCACACAAGGACTGCTGCCAGACGATAAAAGGGGTCAGGCAGGAACTCCTGAGACTCCCTGGGCATTCAGGTAAGATCTATTCACACAACCCCCGGGGGAAATCAAGACTTTTTATCCTCTTTTCTTCATCACAACAGAGCCTCGTGCAACAGCAAGGAAAAAATGATTTATTCCTTCCTTTCTTCTCTCCCTTCTCTCCCATCTCTCCTTAGTCCCACCCCCCCAACACACAATCTGAAGTCTGCTGCTGCCTCCTCGGGGCAGAGACCAGTCCCTTTCCTGGTTTTTTTTGCCATATACTAATTTTTTGTGTGGGGGGGGGGGGTGTTGGGCTTGATGGCTTTACAGCCCCCCCTTTCCAACTCCCTCCTCCTCCTCCTCCTCCTATTCTGTAAAGCCAGGGCGCTCCATATACGATTCCACCCCCCTCCTGGCCCCTCCTTTCCCAAACACGGGGGGCGCCCCCCATTTCAGAGAATGAAAGGGAGGGCAAGGACGAGGAGGAGCCCCAAATAAAACCGTGGGGGGGGGCCAGAACACGACAGAGGAGGAGAGAAAGGGATGCCACACGTCCCGCCCGCCCCCCTTTTCCTGGGTCTCTTTTTCCTCCCCCATTTCAATGCACCCCCATAAAGAGAGGGGGAAAGGGGGAGGGGTTTCCTCAAAGTGGGGGGTGCCCCCATCCGATGAGGGGTGGGGTCCGTCAGCACAGAGGGGGGAAGGGGTGCTGGGGGGCGGTCTGGCGCCTCCCCAAACCCCGTCGCTTTCAAAGGCAAAGGATCCAGCCACCCCCACCCCCCCGCTCAAGGAGTCCCACAGGAAAGTAAAGTGTGGAGTTCGGGGGTGGGGGGCGGCGGGAAGAGTTTCCCTGCTGTGGGGATGGGATGGGACGGGGGAGGGTCTCCTTGTGGTGGTGGTGGTGGTGAGGGAGGGGGGAAGGGGATCAAAGGACGTCGCAAGCCGCCGCCCCTCCCGGGCTTTTTAATTCCGAAGGGGGGGGACTCTGAGGGGAGGAGGAAAAGGAGGAAGGAAGGAGGCCTTACCTTGCTCCCCGGGCTCCTGCGGCGGCTGCAAGACCCGCTCCAGCTCCGGGAAAGGCAGCTCGGGCAGGTCAAGGAGGGCGCCGTACCTCTCCAGGAAGGAGCAGACGACGGCGAAGTTGGGGCAAGCAAGGGCCCCCGGCGGCGGCGGCAGCGGCGGCGACGGGGCGGCAGGAGCAGCAGGAGGAGGAGGAGGAGGAGGGGATGGGGGAGCCGCCGCCGCAGCCGCCATCTTGGAACCTGAGAGGGATGGAGGAGGAGGAGGAGAAGAGGGAAGCGCGAGCGAGCGAGCCAGGAGAGGAGGGCCACTCCCGCCGGGGATAGGCAGGGGGCGCTGCGGCGGGAAGCGCCGCTACGCCGCTCCCGGCATGCCCCGCGAGGAGAGACGAGACGGGCCCCCGCCTAGGAGGAGGAGGGGGTGGGGGGAAAGAGCGTCCCTGGAGCGGCGCTCTAGGGATTCCCTTTTTTATTCCACCCCCCCACCTCCTCTTAGATCTCGCTGGCTTCCCTTGACGGCTGATTGACACAGGAAACAAAACGAGGCTGAGGAGGAGGAGGAAGAGGAGGCCCCCGAATGGGAAGGAAGGGGGCCGGAGAGACCCCCGCAAGGGAGGCCCGTCGGGAGAAAGGGGGCGGGGACAGAACGCCCGCCTCCACCAATCGTGGCGGCGCCTGCCAAAGGCGTGCGGCCGGAGCACGGTTAAAAATAAATAAATAAAGAACCAGCCAAGCTGCTGTCTGTCAGTCCAAAAAAGGGGGCGTGGCCGAGGAAGGGACGCGGGGGCGGGCGGGGAAAGAGACTTTTCTGAGTGGGCGGCGGCTGCCTTGGCTCCCTGGTGGTAGCCAATGAGCGGCGCCGAGGGGGCGTGGCCAGCCGGAGGGCGGTCATAGGGAGGGCCAGGTAAGGGGGAGGAGAGGGACCGTTGGTGCTCACCTGACAGGACAGGTAAGTTGGGGAGGAGGCGGGGGATTGAGGAGGGGGTTCGGTTCTTGAGCGGGGAGTCCCGTAACGGAGTCCCTGGGACGGCTCCCCTCGTTACACCCCGTTCCTCTTCAGATTTTATAATAATAATTAAAAAATCGATTTTTTTTAAAAAAGGAAATTTATGGGAGAAGGCACTGCAGCATAAAGCTTGGCCAGTGACCTCCATTATATCTGCTTTTCCCACCCGTTTCAGCCCTCCCTGCTTCTATCTTCAGAACACCCCTGCGAGGTAGACCAGGCTGAGAAAGAGGGGCTTTGATGAGCTTCAGAGCTGCATTTAGATTTGAAGCCAGGTCCTCCTCTTCCTTCTTTCAGTGCCATGTCCTCCTCGTCGATGTTACATTTTAATGCTCTAAGATGCCTCTCCTAATTCCCTGTTCTTAACTGGAATATATCTCAAATGTTCTGGGCTGTATATTGCTCCTCATAATGGAAAGCCACCTTGGGTTCTTTTCCAAGGAGAAAGGTGGGGTAAAAATATTCTAAACAAACAAACAAACAAACATTGGCGGTCAGTAGCCTGAACTGGTTTCTAAAATTCTAAGGCTATTCTGAAAAAAGAGCAGTTGTGTTCACTGTGGACCATTGGCTTCAGTTCTTAAGCCAGAATTTTGTTCAACGCCCCGGGCGATGCTTCCAGTCTATTTTTCCTTGAAGAATAACCTGCAGCAGATGGTATTTCTCATTTTATGTGTCCAAAATATTCCATTTTTCTTCTCTTTATGATATTGAGGATTTCTGGCTTTTTATTCATGCATTGTAATGCAGCCACATTAGTGGCTCTGCCTGTCCAAGGTATCTTCAGAATTAACCTGTGTGTCCACATTTTGAATGCTTCCAGCTTCCTGGAAGCTGGAAGCCAGGTCCATGCAGTCCAAAGCCAACATCCTTATTTATATATGTGCAAAAGTGCCACACCGAGTATCATTTTATATGTGTACAGGTAATTAGTGGGGAGGGGGCATGCTACACATTTGGACCACAGTTGGGTAGAAGAGGATGTGGGCAGCAGCCATTTTACTTGTGAGTAAACCATCACACTGCAGGCCGCTTTGTAGCCAATGTTCTTAACCTATGGCAACATCTTTTTAAAGATTACACTAAACCCACACCTATTGCAGGGGTTAGGGATCCAACCCGACCCGCAGTAATTGAAAATCTGCAATATGTGGATGCTGGGTCAGGTCAGGACTGGGCGGGCTCTGTGGGGGCTCTTGTACTTACCCCAGGCCTGGTGCTGCCCCAAATGGGCCTGCAAGGGACTTTCCAGTCCCCCCGAGGCCCCAAAAGTGCCTTCTAGTGATCCGGAGGTCACTTCTGGTTTACCGGAAGTCACTTCTGGTTTGCGGGGAAGCACTTTTGGGGCCTCCGACGGGCCTGGGAAGGCCTTTTCTCCTTACCCCAGGGGGCCTTTTTTCATACACTGCGGACCCGCGATATACCAGGACCACAGTATATGAACTGCGAAAGGGCGTCGGAGAACTGTAATAAATTTGGCGTGCTCTCTCATGGTCCAAAGTGCACTTTGTCAGCTGCATGAAATGTCACCTGCCATTGGCAGCCATGGATGTATAACATAAAGGTGTTTGCCAGCTAAGAAAAACAATCTCACAGTGGGAAAAATGCACTTATGCCCAGCTTTGGAAGACTAAATGGAACCGAGAACCACATTTTTGGGTCATGTTGCTCAGAAACTGATGGGCATGCTCTGAATAAATGCAGTAATGCATCTTGCCCCAACTGAATGTAGACCCGTTCACTCATGAGTGAAATTGTTCATCATATGTCAAATCCCACTTTTGTTTGTTTTTTTTGTTTAAAATATTTGTACTCCAGCATCCTCCTCAACAGTACCTAAGGCAGCTTACAATATTAAAGTACAGTAACTGGTATTTTCAAACAACAACAACCCTATTTTAAGACCCCACCCCACCCGTAGGCCGCTAGTTACTGAGGAAAATGCCTGCCTGAAGATAAGGCTGCTTTGGAAGGTGTGCTGCAGCTTGGGAGCCAAACAGAGAAAGCTCTTTCTCATATCTTCACCAAACATGCCTGTGAGGAAGGTGGGAGTGAGAAAAAGGCCTTCTCTGGTGGCTGAACCTGGGCAAGCGTATGAAAAGGGAGATGTGGTCATTCAGGTATCTTGGGTCCAAGTTGCTTAGGGCTGAGAGTTCAAAACCAGCACATTAAATTGTGTCCGGAAAGCAAACTGAGCTGTTAGAAGAGAGCAGTTGTGTGGGTCCTGTAATCACTTCCAGTTAACAACATGACTGCAGACTTTTGGACCTGCTGGAAATCTCCAAACACTTTCCAAAGGCAGCACTAGCGATCCAAATGCACTCCTAGCCGTGGCTGAGACCTGGGCATCCAGGCTGATAGGCGAATCCAGGAGCACACCGAACCTGCGTACTGTACCTGCATTTCCAGATGGAGTGTAACACCCATCCAGCACAGGTAGAGTCTGCTCTGATTTGCCTTCTATACTGAACAGAAGCACCACTGTCTTTATCACACTAGTTCCTGGTCTCTCACACTTCAGATGTTACAATCCTTTCGAACTGGGGCCCCTAGGAGATGAAGTTGGAAACTCTTGGAGGCCCAGAAGTTGAGACTTACTCATGCGTTGCACAAAAATAAGAATAGCGTTAAGTATGATCTGTCCTTATGCACAATTTTGAATTTCATGGCTATTTTAAACAGCAAAAGTCAGAATCAGCACTTCAGGGTGATCACCTGTATGAAATTATTCATAATGTCTGGATCCAGAATATGTTGATTAGACATTCTACTTTCCTCGCTAAGGAAAAGTATTTGTTTGTTTGTTTGTTTGTTTGTTTGTTTAATAAGTTACTGAATATAATAAATTTAAAAAATAAATAAAAGTTATTTATTTATTTATTTATTTATTTATTTATTTATTTATTTATTTATTTATGTTTCTATACCGCCCATCTTCCAATGGAACTCTGGGTAGTTCACAGCAGTTATAATACTACAATGACAACAAAATCAGAGTAAAAAGCAAAACAAGGATATAAAATAAAAAATAAAAATAAGCAGCAGCATAGATGGCTTTTATTAAATTAAATAAAATAAATAAATAAAATTAAAATTTAATTTTAAATGCAGTCATTGTTGATCTGCTTTTTTTAAAACTAAAAGACAAAAGATTTTTGAACAACTTCATTAAATTCTGCTCTTTTGAGTGGGAAATTGATTATGCTTTGTCCGGGTACATGCTGCCCTGGGTGCCTCCCCCCCCCCATGGGGACATTAATTTGTTGAGTGCCGGGAGAGAATAAAGAACTACCACCTTCTCCTGCTGCGAGGGAGAACCTTTGCACCAGTTGCTGGCGATTTGACATTTTGAAGTAGAGAATTGAAGTCCATGCTTATCGAGTGAGGAGTATTTGGTGTCGACCAGCTTGCCTCCGTGCCTGACTTGGGAGCGAGGTTGAAAGGTCTGCCTTGTGTCATTTGATCCTTTATGTGCCTGTCAGCAGGCCTTCCTGATGGACTTCCAGCAGAACAAGGAAATCGTTTAATCCAGAGACTGCTTTTCTCTACCCTACATCCATCTAAGAACAAGGGGAGAGCTGGGAGTGAAGGGTTTCTTTTTTAAAACCATCGTCGCCGCCTCGTTCTGTAGGATTTATCGGGAAAATGTAAGCCATTTTAAAGAACGGTAGGGGTGCATGATCCACCTCTCGGATTGGAAAGTCGGGCAGGGCCTTGGCAACACACCGTGTGGTGGGCTATTACAGCCGCCGCCAAGTTCTGCCTTTTGGGAAGGGCTGGAGGCTCTCACTGTTTGCAACCGAAAAAGAAGGGCTGTTTTGGTTTTAGGACGCCAGGGAGGAACAGTTGGAGACCCTTGAGCAGCTGTTCACATTCAGTGGAAGTCAGTTCTATTCAAATTGCAGGCGGAATGGGTTTCCAAATGTATGTGAAAATGTAGAATAGTCCTCAGAGGAGTTAGCGTTTACCGCTTATTGCCTGTGGGGAATGGTCTTAGTTTTGCTCCTCTTTTTTCTTAAGATTCCTAAGAAAGTTTCCAAAAAAGAAAATCCATGGTGTTTCAGAAGAAGTTTTCTTTGCTTCTACTCTTTGTGTTGCCACTTCTCCAGTGGCTGAGGCAGATTCAGGGAACGGTAGCCTTAAGAGAAAAAAAAAATTGAATCTCCGTTCTTCCTTCTCCCTGTGCACTCACTTCTCCTTCCTATTCTGCTCATGAGGAAGGAGTCAGAATACCACAAGTCCTGATAGACAAGAGTATATTACTCAAGCCAGGAAATCTACATTGGTTACAGTTTCCACGGTTGATTCAGGCAGTTGCTTGGTCTGCACCCCTAAGTTCTTCTTGGCAAAAATCTAAATGAAATAAAAGACCAAAACATGTAGCACATTAAAGACTATTACAGTGGACCCTTGTATAACAAACAGTTTGTATAACATAAAATTTGTACAACATAAAATATTCCAGAGATAGGGGAAATTTGTTTAAAAGAATTGCCTATGGGGCAAATCCATACAACATAAAAATGGGATTACTCCATTTTCAATGCATTCCTATGGAAAATTTGCTTAACATAATTTCATTTGGGACGAATTAATCCCTTTACACAAGGTACCACTGTATATTTTAATGTAAGCTTTCATGGACACGTCCACTTCTTCAGACATATGGCAGCAGAATGAGATGTACAATTAATTTACAAAGGAATATAAATTGCATAACAAATGTTCATTGGCTGTTGGAGGAGCCACTGCATTTGATGCAGTGGGCAGGATGTATTTGTTTAGGACTTGGTTGTGAAAATCCCTCCAGAGACAGGATTTTGTAAGCAATGATTTGGCTGTATTGTTTAGGTCTTTGTTGTGAAGACCTCGAGAGACTGAAAACAGAGGCCAGGGAGGAGGAAGAGGTGAGGAAAAGATGAAATCAACTGAACTCATTTTCATTGGTTTAATTCGCTGGCTAAAATCCTGTCGCTTAGCCCTAGACCTACTAAATGTATGGAACCGAGAGAGGGGTTGACTCGCTAAATCTCCACTGATTCTATGGATCTCCTCTTGTTGCAACTTACTACACTAAACAGCAAGATTTCAGCCCCTGTGTAAAATTTCTCACCAAAAATCATGTGGTAGAAATATGTCATTGGAGATTCTCAGTCACCCGGGTGAGATTATCCGGAGTTGAGTCATGGAGACTGGTCTCCTTTTCTTCTTCTGGAAATAGTATAAATGTTAAAAACACACACTTCCTGCTAACCTCACCTTCCAGGTCTCTGTTTCCACTACTCTTTCTTCCCAGTGCCTTCATTCATGGGCTACTTGGCTATAAACACAATACTCAGTGGTACCTTGTATAAAGGAATTAATTAGTTCCAAATGAAATTCTGTTAAGCAAATTTTCCTTTATACAAATTTCCCATAGGAATGCATTGAAAATGGAGTAATCCCATTTTTATGTTGTACGGATTTGCCCCATAGGCAGTTCTTTTAAGCCAATTTCCCCTATCTCCGGTACAAATTTAATGTTATACAAACTGTTAGTTATACAAGGGTCCACTGTAGTTACCTGTAAGCCATTATGTTTGGGTGGCACCAAATATAACTAGCATAGCCTTGAGTCCTTTTTAAGGAGAAAGGTGGGGTAAACATATTTTAAACAAATTAGTAAAATAACACTCCAACATTTTCCAGAACCATTATATTGTCTAGCGAGTCTTTGGTCTTTTTCATTTTGTCCCCAAAGTAGTCTAGGCTCAATTTAGTTATTATTGCTTCTAGCATGAGTTCAACTGGAATGCACTTATTTGGGTTTTTTTTCTTTCTTTCTGGCAATCTGTGGTAAAACTCTTCTCCAACACCATCATTTTTACATTAACTGATACTTTTCCCAGAGCGTTTATACACGACCCCTAAGCTCCGCAGCAAATGGTTGCAAGCTCCGGAGCTTTAAAATGTTTCCCCACCAGCTCCGGAGCTAACAGAAAATTAAGTGCGACCCCGCCCACCTAAGTGCGAACCAGCGCACCTTTCAAGTACCTGCTCTGGGAGAATGAAAAATTTTGTTGCGGAGAGTGCCGGGCTCTCCTCGCTTCTTTTTGTTGTTGTTTTTTTGCCTCCCACCCCTTTAAGAGGAACCAGGAAGTGACCGGGGCTCGGAGCAACTTCCACCGGCACTCCGGAGGTAAGAGTGCATTCTTTTCTCCCTTTTTTCTCCCTCCCCTCACACAGACAGAACAAGGGACCAAATTTAAGGGACCAGCGGATCTTAGGGGTCGTGTAAAAAGGCCCCCAGTCAGCTGTCTTCACTGTCTGGCATTGACACCTGTACTTAGTAACCGGGAAAACCACAATATGTATTATTGTGGTTTGAGTCTCCAGGGTCACATACTTACCCGGCTGAATGTTACTCAGCCAATTTTTGTTTGCCACCCTCAGAAAAGCCACTGTAGATGTTTACCTCATCAAGTGGACAGTTGCCATATTAAGATGGGTGGCTTTGAAGAAGTGCCATGGAAAGTTGTTGTTGCACACAGGATAAATAACTCATCTGTGCTCATAGGCCGAAATTCCCAGTACAGTGGTACCTTGTATAAAGGAATTAATTCATTCCAAATGAAATTATGTTAAGCAAATTTTCCTTTATACAAATTTCCCATAGGAATACATTGAAAACAGAGTAATCCCTAACTGCAACTATTTTTATGTTGTACAGATTTGCCCCATAGATGATTCTGTTAAGCAAATTCCCCCTATCTCCGGAATTTTTTATGTTGTACAGATTTTATGTTATACAAACCGTTTGTTATACGAGAGTCCAATGTACTCTAATCACTAGGTAATTTAATCCAATGGAACCTCTGCCTTAATCATTTGTTGGCATGTGTGTGTGTGTGAGGGGGTGTCTCTTATTTTGTAGACATCTAAGCTCCGTCTGACGATGTCTTCTCCCGAAATCGCTTCCCTTTCCTGGGGTCGGATGACGGTGAAAGGCTGTTCTACACCATATAAAGATTGCAAAGTGTGGCCAGGAGGCAGCCGGACGTGGGACTGGAGAGAAACAGGAACTAATGTAAGGGGTTTTGCTCTTTTGTTTGGGATCCGTTGCACACTTTGAAGGACTGGCTATTAACTGATGGTGCATAGCTCTAAAACTTGGAAGTACAGTAAAGATTCCTGCAGGATTAGTGTTTGTGGTACACTTATATGCATTCTGAAAGGATTAAAAATATTAAAAGCAAAAAACCCAGGGGAAAAAGTTGTTCTCACATGTATTAGCATGTGAAGGAACCAGAGGCCATGCTGTGGTGTTCTTTTCACTAACAAATACAGTGGTACCTTGTATAAAGGAATTAATTCGTTCCACATGAAATTATGTTAAGCAAATGTTCCTTTATACAAATTTCCCATAGAAATGCATTGAAAATGGAGTGATACCATTTTTATGTTGTACGGATTTTCCCCATAGGCGATTATGTTAAGCAAATTTCCCCTATCTCCGGAATTTTTTATGTTGTACAGATTTTATGTTATACAAGCTATATGTTATACAAGGGTCCACTGTACTGTACTGTATTCATAACTTAGTCTCTGGCGTTATCCTGATTCTGTAGATATGGCGTCCTACTACACATATTGTCTCTAATACCCTCTAGTGGCCAGTATAAGTAATGCATATTGAAAAATCTGTTTTTTTTTTTCCTTTTACCATGCATCCTATGTATAGTGCAGTCACCCCCCCGCCATTTCGCGGTTCAGGTACTGCCATACCACTATATCGTGGGATCACAGTACCTGCGCCTTGGGGTCCTCTGGGCTCCTCCGAGAAGCCTCAGAGCCATGCGGGTGGGGCGGCGGGGAGCAATCACATCGCCCTGCGCCCCCCCGGGCCCCTCTGAGAAGCCTCGGAGCTGCGCAGGGGGGCGGGCAGGGAGTGATCGCCCCACACCACCCCCTGGCCCCGAGGCTTCTCGGGGGGGGGGGGCGGTGTTGGGTGCCGCCCCACAATCTCCATTGAAATGCATTGAGCCATGAAATGCATTGAGACTTATCAGACCGGTACGCGCCGGCGGCGGCAGGGGGTTCTGATCGCCCCCCAGGCCCCACCCTACCCGCTTCCGCATATCGTGGATATTCAGGCATCGCGGGTCGGGTGGGTCCCTAACCCCCGCGATAGGCGGGGGGTTACTGTACAGTGTATTAGCATTAGAGATGGGCACGAACTGTCGAACCAGTACTGATTTGTTTTTCAACCAAACAGATGTTTTGTTTTTCACTTTGTGTCCATCTCTGTTTTTCAGTGCTTCCCTCCCCCGCCCCCTCCAGGTGCTGCCTCTGAATGATTGCCTGCTGAAAGAGGTGAGGCTCAGAAGCACCAAGCATCTGTTTGGTCAAAAAACAAACCAGTACTGGTTCGGCAGTTCGTGCCCACCTCTAATTAGCATCTGTGGTCTTAAGCATCTGCAGGGTCACAGAATCATAGACTAGTGAAGTTGGAAGGACGGCACAAAGCCATCGCGTCCAATCCCCTGCTCTGAGCAGGAATACGAATCAATGGAGATCTGCCAGGTGGTTGTCCAGATTTATTTTGAATGCCTCCAGGATTGGAGCACTCATCACCTCCTACTGTAGTAACTAATAGATACATTTGTAAACAGTTCATATTCCCAATATATTATGCAGCAGCTATCAAAATGTATTCTGTGAGCCATAATCGGCTTTCGCAGCCCTGCCCTTTCTTCAGTTTTTGATTACTTACAGTTTCTCCAAGAAGACTTTTAAGACCTAGGACAGATTTGGGGAGGGCCAAATTATCCAGGGGTGTCCAAACTTTGACCCGCCAGATGTTTTGGACCACAACTCCCAGAATTCCAAGCCTCAATTGCCAATGACAAAGGACTGTGGGAGTTGTGGTCCATGAAAAGCTCCCTAGATGCCCTAGCACATCCGATCTCACCTGATTTTGGAAGTTAAGCAAGGTTGGCCCTGGTTAGTACTTGGATGGGAGACCACCAGGGAATACCAGGTGCTGTAGGCACCTGGAGTAGGAACTGGCAAGCCACTCCAGTATTCCTGCCAAGAAAACTCCATGGACATCGGGTCACGGAGAGTTGGTCAAGACTGTAATGATGCAACACACAAACTTTGCATGAAAAATTTGGGGGTGCTACATTGGAGCAAAAAAAATTCAGCAGACAGGCATCAAAGGGAGGTACGTAACCCTCAAATATTAGGGAGGGGATATGTTCCCTAGAGTCTTACAAATTTCCTCCACTGACTTGTAATTACATTACATAGCAATTGTAAGTACAGCAAGGAGCAATTTCAATCCTATTGCTTATTACTGCAGTGTTGCCTACACATTGTTATGGGCATGTGTGTCCTTAGTAAAAAATGGGGGAGGAATACCATATGGTTCATGCCAGAGTGCAGGACACACAACAATGGGCTCAAGTTACAAGAAAGCCAGATGTTGGTTGAATATTAGGAAAAACTTCCTGTTAGAGAAATACTGGAATGGAACCAATGACCTTGAGACGGGATGAGTGCTCCAGCACCGGAGATCTTCAAGAGAAATTTAGACAATCACGTGGCAAATTCCCTATGATTTGTATTCTTGCAAGGAGCAAGGGGTTGGATTTGATAGCTTTGTAGGCCCCTCCCAACTTCATTTTTCCAATGTTTCTATGTTTCCACTGAATGAAAAACATTCAAATTCCTTAGCACGCCTCGTTGCACAACTGGCACCTTCTCGGACTGTTTTAATTATATTTGGGAAATGGACCGATAAAGATTTAAAAAAACGACACCTAGGAACTACGTCCGTAGCCGTTGATCTTAAAAAGTAATTCTCTGCTAACACTATTATATATTTTCAGCAGAGCACACAAAATGATTTTTTTAAAAAAAATGAATTCCCCTATCTGGGGGATTTGGGGAATTGCAAAAAGTTACATTTTCAGGCTCCACGCTTATCCTGGCAGGAGGCATAACTAGTGGCTGCGTTGAGTCCTCTCTTCCAATTGCAAATCGCCATTTCACTGCTAACTGGGCTGGTCATGTTTAGGCCAGAGAGAGAAACCTTTGAACCTCAAGATTTTGGACCACAGTTCCCCCAGTCCTTGATCATTGGAAATACAGTCTCAGGATTCTGGAAGTTGTAGTTGCCTTCCCTTAGTTTAGGTCCAACATCTCCAAAGGTGCTCAGTGTTCTTTGGCTTAGGAAAGGATGTTATTTGGCTAAAAGGCATTACCTTCCACAATACAGGTCGAGCCTTTTATATAGCTAGCAAAGAAATCATCATTGTAAACTTTTTTGACAGCACAGCTTTCTCCAGGTTGCTTTGCAATCTTGCCCTTGCTGATTATAGCTCATTACCGTAAGCCCAAACTTTGATTGCTCTTCCAGTCATGCGACTGCCGTTAAAGTTTGCCAGGTGCTTCATCCGGCGGTGGGGAGTTTTCCTTCTTTGGCAGTGTGCAGAATGTGTCGGGCATTGCCTGTATCTTAGGGAAACCACTTCAGTTCACAGCTTTCACAGTAGCAGAACCCACTGGTCACCAGCAGCAGAATCACTGGTGTGCTCATTGAGCCTACGGTGGACCCTTGTATAACAAACAGCTTGTATAACATAAAATTTATATAGCATAAAATATTCCAGAGATAGGGGAAGTCTGCTTAACAGAATTGCCTATGGGGCAAATCCGTACAACATAAAAATGGGATTACTCCATTTTCAATGCATTCCTATGGAGAATTTGTATAATGGAAAATTTGCTTAACATAATTTCATTTGGAACGAATTAATGCCTTTACACAAGCTGCCTAGATGCCCTAAGCACATCCAATCTCGCCTGGTTAGTACGACTGTAACGACACAACACACGCACGCACGCACGCACAATGCCTTTATACAAGGTACCACTGTATTTACGTCTGGAGTAAATAGCCATTTAACCATTGCATCCTCTGCTGGTGGACCCATAGCCTCCTGTCAAGTGCAGAAGAAAAGCAGGAACGGATTCACAGGATCTGGAATCCCCAGCCAACGCGGCGGTGCTCTGTCTCACAAAACATACTGAGACGTTTCAAGAGCGGAGGCCAGGAGACACTGCCGTGTTGTACCCGTGACATTCAGTGTGGTTTTTAACCCCCCCCCCCGGGTCTTTTACAACCACAGACTTCTGAGCATGCAGAAAGCATCCACAATTAACCTCTTTTCTAAAAACAGCACGTCCCTGGTGTCCAGCCTGCCGACGTGGAAGAAGTTGTTCAGAAGGGCGCCAAGACACTCGTGATCGGTCGTGGCATGAGTGAGGCTTTGCAGGCAAGTTTGGGTGGGTTGGGTGAGCTTATGATAATTCTGAGATTCAGTCTCATCAGGAACTGGGGATGCTTGGTTTCCATGAAGGCAGGAGCAACTTTGGCAGTTATTAATGTTACTTTAGACTTGTTTCTAAATAGGGATTGGGGGGGGGGGAATACACTGAGACTCCCCTATCCACAGACTCAGAATCCACAGACTCACTTATAAGCTGCTTGGAGATACTAAATAAACCTCCACCAGAACTACATATTTCCAGGGTGTATTTACTAGAAATTGCCACTAGAAGGAGCCAGAGACCATGCCGTGTATATATCATTCAATACAGTAATACCTTGGTTTAAGAGCATTTTGCAAGACAAGCAAACATTTCTGATCAATTTTGCCTTGATCAACAAGCAGTGTCCTGCAGTACAAGCACTGAAGCAGGTCACGTGATCATAAGTGAGCCAACTGGTGACTCCCTCTCCCCCTCTCTGCTGGATTGTGAGGAATTGTCTGGAACATTCCATCTCAGGCAGCCTCCAAAGCAGAGGGAGCAGAGAGGGAGGTTTCTTTTGCACCAGCCAGGAACATTTTCAAAGGAGAATGCAGGCTAGAGTTTTAATTTTATTTATATTCATATTTAATTTGCTTTCAACATCCTTTCTTATTTCACAAACCATGCCAAGTGTGTATATGGCTACAAATTGCACTTTATTATTGTCACATTAAAAACACAGTAAAATCCAGTTGTTAGTCCCAGGCAGACAGTTTCCACAGCCAGGTACCTAAACCATGGTGTCGACATGGACTTACTAACTTTTGTGAATTTTGGCATTTTGTGTGTACAATACGTGGTCTATGGGACCCCAGAATGAATTATCTGCATTTCCATTATTTCTTATGGGGAAATTTGCTTTGATATCAGAGTGTTTTGGTTTACATGCATGTTTCTGGAACAAATTATGCTCGTAAACCAAGGTATTACTGTACTTCCACATTTTTCAGCATCCACGAGGGGGCTTGGAATCCAAATTCCAGGTTCTCATCCATTTAGGCTGTCTCGTTGCAGTGACACATCTGGGCAACAAATTCCAAAGCCATGTAAGATTCTTTTCCTGCACCTAAGAAGAAAATGGAGTGTTTGTTTTTCTCGTAGAGAGCAAGTACAGAATCGGTGACTTATTGGAAAGCATGTGAGTTCATCCAGTGCAGTGGTTCTCAACCTTGGGTCCCCAGATGTTCTTGGACTGCAACTCCCAGAAGCCTTCATTACTAGCTGTGTTGGCCAGGAATTCTGGGAGTTGCAGTCCAAGTACATCTGGGGACCCAAGTTTGAGAACCACTGATCCAGTGCTTCAGATGTTTAAATCAACCAAGCATCCTAGTTCTGGGCAACATGTGCCATTGCCTTCTGTGCAAAAGACTGGCAGCTTTAGGAAAAATATTATTCTCATCAGTGGAATGATGCTGCTTGTTTAGAGTGCCAGGGTATACCTCGCTGGCAAGGAAAATAATTTTGCCGTCTCTTGTCCTCACACATTTGAGTTAGATGGGGGAGGTTTTGCATCTCTCTTTTAAAACGAGACAGCCGTTTGGCAGCAGCCCAGTTTTGCTGGAGCAAAGAGCACCTGCGGAGAGTCTTCTTTAGGTGCCTCATTTCCCTGCATTAGGATCACTGAGGGGTGAAATTAAACTTGCCAGTCGTCAGCAATGCTGGGGCTGGTGAAATCCTCTTCCACCCCCAGGTGTGTCGGGGTCCCCTTCCATCAGCACTCAATCAGCTCCCAAAGAATTTTGCTGAAGTCACTGTGGCCCAGAAACCGGAGTTAGAAGGGTCACTCTTGTCTTATGGCACCTGGTTAACAGCTAGAGATGGGCACGAACTTCAGTTCAGAAGTTTGGCCGGGTTCTTAAATGCAGCAGCCCAAGTGCTGCTGCTCTCCTCCCCCACCTCCTCATGTTCGATCAACCACTCTCCAGGCCCACGTCCTTGACTGATCTTCTAGTCTTATCAACAGCTGAGGCTTCTCTGCCCCGCCCTCTTGGCTGATCTCCCTCTCTCAGACCAAAGGGTGGGAGAGAGAAGTCTGTGCTCCTGCCGGTGACTGGGAGATTAGCCAAGGAGGTGGAGGAAGGAGGCACTCTCAGCCTGGTGAGCGGGTGCTCGGCTGAGGAGAAAGGGGGTGGGAACAGCAGCCCCCATGCTGCCATCTTTACCAACTGGGCGGATCCTCCGAACCAAGGTTCACGCCCATCTCTACAGGGGAACGATTGCTCAACTGATTTGACACACCATCTGTTTTGAGGAAATGGCTAAATCATTTTGAGGATCCTCCATGGATGTAAAGGCGGTGTAGTCAGATTTTTAGCCTGAGTGGTTAGTCAGCACGGATTCAGTCGGTCCACTCAAGTTGCGACTGATGATTGGGTTTAAGGCCCTGGTAAAAATTTTCTTCTCCTGCTTCGTCAAGGTGCCGCCTTCCACTGTGGACTACCTTAAGAAACACGGAATCGATGTGCTGGTCTTGCAGACAGAGATGGCTGTCAAAGAGTACAACGCACTGGCTGCCAAAGGAGCCCAAGTAGGGGGTGTCTTCCATTCCACCTGCTAGGCCCTTACGGGTGGCGCCCCCTTTCTACCACCTGGTGCCTTCTTGGGCTGGATGGACAGGGAGCTGCTTTGGCTTCGTGTGTGGCATCCCCGTTTCTCGGCTTATACCAGCCCTCGAAAACTCAGAAATAAACCGACTTGCAAAACAGCATCACAGCACTAGGACAGTGATGGCGCACCTTTTTAGAGACCGAGTGCCCAAACTGCAATTCAAAACCCACTAATTTTTTTGAAAAGTGCCAATGCAGCAATCTAACCTGAATCCAGGTGGCTGTGAAGGGGCGATGTTGGGTGCCCACAGAAAGGGCTCCGAGGGCCACCTTTGGCACCCGTGCCATAGGTTAGCCAACACTGTACTAGGAGATCCCAAAGAAACCAGAGTCCCATGATCTGGCCATTAACAGGTTAGAAGAGGAACTAGGCTCCTGTGCCACAAATTCAGATGTGTCCTGATCTCCTTGATTTCAATGAGATTTTTTTTTTGACACTGTAGACAAAGTTTCACCCAACGGCGATGAAAAAAATTAGAGTGGAAGGGACTGGCAATGTTCCCTCTCAGTTTTAGCTCTGTCACACATGCCTGTGAGTTCACCCGCACATGTGCATACCCCACCCCCACCCCCCGCGCACGCAGGTTTCATTGCGACTGGAACCCCCCCAAGACTGAGAACAATCTCTGTCGGGGCACAGAAGAGGAGCCCTGCCCTGGGGAAGGCAGAGTCCCACCTCAGAGGGAACCAGGGCCATCTGCAAGACTCCGTTTAGTGCACCTCTGCAGTTTGTAGCCAATGGGTTGCACTGGGCAAACACTCATCCCCAATAAAATGTGTTAAGTCTCTAGGTTGTCGCGGGCGCACATGCTGCGTGTGGCCACGCCCAGGGAGGCTCGGAGAACTTCCACCCGTACCCGAGCCTTCTCTGTGGCTGGCCCAACCCTATGGAATCACCTACCAGCAGAAGTGCGCCTTGCAGAGTCCCTGCCTGCCTTCCGGAAGGCGCTGAAAACCCTTCTCTTCCGGGAGGCGTTTGGGTGACACAATTTTTTTTTTTTTTTTAGTCCCACCATCTGCTGCAGCCGTCTTGTTTCATTGTTTATTTCAGTTGTTGTTTTAATTTGTTGTCTGTACATTTATTGTAAACCGCCCGGAGTTCCTTTCAGGAAGACGGGCGGTATATAAGCTGTATAAATAAATAAATAAATAAATAAGGTGGCACAGCATTCCATGTTGGTTTTGCTGCAACTGTCAAACGAGGCTTCCCCTCTGGAAATATCAATAAATCTGGTGTTTTTAAAGGTGCTATGCACCTCTTAGCTGCTAGATGCCCTAAGCATATCCGATCTCACCTGATTTCGCAAGCTAAGCAAGGTCGTCCCTGGTTAGTACTTGGATGGGAGACCACCAGGGAATACCAGGTGCTGTAGGCGCCTGGAGTAGGAACTGGCAAGCCACTCCAGTATTCCTGCCAAGAAAACTCCATGGACATGGGGTCACGAAGGGTCGGTCACGACTGTAACGACACAACACACACACCTCTTAATGCACCTCTTAATCCTCCTCTTTGAAGGAGCCTCGTGGCATAGTGGTTAAACTGCTGTACTGCAGCCAAAATGCTGCTCATCTGCCCAGGTTCAATCCCAGGTAGCTGCCTCAAGGTTCACTCAGCCTTCCGTCCGTCTGAGGTCAGTAAGCTGAGTACCCAGCTCGCAGGGGAGGCAAAGTATAGCCCGCATAATTAAATTGTAAATCAGCCTGAGAGGGCTTGAAGCACTACGGGGTAGTATACAGGTAACACACTTTGCTTTGAATGTGTGCTCACGCATGTGCTGGTAAACAGAAGAAAAGAATCGGTGTTTCGCACACGTTGAAGGCCAGAGAGGAGAGAGGCAGCCAACACTGTAACCATATTACTATATATACTCGAATATAAGCCTAGTTTTTCAGCCCTAATTTTGGGCTGAAAAAAGGGGCCCTCGGCTTATTTGTGGGTCAATACTTTTAGCCCCTGAGGCAAGTGCTTGGGTTGGTGGCTAAAAGTCATTTTAAACATTGTGTGCCGCTTCTCATGATTCCCCCCCCCTTCAACACAAGGGAGCGGCGTGCAATGTTTAAAATTACTTTTAGCCACTGACCCAAGCAATTGCATCAGTGGCTAAAAATCATTTTAAACATCACACACCACTCCCCCAGCTCACAAATGAGGAGCTGCCAGGCCCTGCTGCATTTCCCACCCTAGACTTGTACTCGAGTCAATACGTTTCCCCAGTTTTGGGGGGGTTAAATTAGGGGCCTCAACTTATATTCAGGTTGACTTATACTCGAGTATATACGGTATTCCAAAATGTATTCCAGACCCTTTTCTGTCTACTCCATACAACCTAGGTTAATTACGTAACCATTTTTGGTACACAAAGCATCCCATTGGAGCATATACAAAAACACACAAAAAACCACGCAAAGAAAAATAAATGTTTTGCAGAATGTCTTCAGCAACCCTTTTTACAAAAAAGGACAGTTTACCCTATTAGTGGTTTTGTTACCATCTGTAATAGAGAATTGAGGTTGGCCTATGATGTGATGGCATCAAGGTGATTAAACAAACTCCAGGAACTTTGCATAGACACTTAGGAAACTCCAGAGGTTTTCTTTCTTTAATGGATTTATTATTAGTTAACAATCTAGCCCTAGATTGTACCAAGTGGAACGCCAAAACAAGAATAGCGGACACCACCAAGTAGGACAAATGCTAAGAAAAAAGATTAACAATCTGCCTAAACCTGCAGTGACATTTCCAGTCACTAGGTGGCAGACATCCCTGGCTTTCTCTAGAACAACGGGTACAGTCAGATCCGAAATGTTCATTTTTCCAGGGGAGCACTAGACACCTGTATATAATGTTCTTTTTCTGCAGGGCCATCAACCAGTTATGGGGGGGGGGTTTCCTGGTGCCTGGTAATTTGATTAGGGGAAATATGAGAGTCAGCAGAAGGAAAAACTATTCTGCAAGGAATAAGGGTCCAGATTATAAAAAAGACTAATGAGAAACAAACAATGTGAAGATAATAAAAAGAGAGCACAAAGATGGAGTTTTTTGCCTTTCTCACGCTGCATAAATCTGCTGTGTGTGTTGTGTGTGTTGTGTCGTTACAGTCGTAACTGACTCTTCGTGACCCCCATGTCCATGGAGTTTTCTTGGCAGGAGTACTGGAGTGGTTTGCCAGTTCCTAACTCCTGGCACCTACAGCACCTGGCATTCCCTGGTGGTCGCCCATCCAAGTACTAACCAGGGCCGACCCTGCTTAGCTTCCGAAATCAGGTGATATTGGATGTGCTTAGGGCATCTAGGCAGCTTGCATAAATCTGATAATTCCTGGTAAACCACACTTACTAAGCATTGTGCATATATTTAAGACATATAATCCTGCCAGACCCCAAAGCAAAGAAACAGCACCCAAAAAAAAGAAAGAAAAAGAAAAAAAGCCAACCATGGCACCAATTCTTTTAGTTGTGGGACTTCTGTGATGGCTGGCTGAATGGTTAACAGACTGATGGGGGGGGGACCAGTTGCCTGCTCGTCTCTCACATAATCCAGGGGAGTCAGCCTCCAATGCCTCATTTTTCCCTTGATGGTCCTCGGGTGAAATGAGAAATCCCGATTCACTTTCCATGAAATAGCCTGGGATTTTTCTGAACTACCTCAATGAAATATGCCGCGCTCTGCATACCAGGGTTTACGCAAGCAAGACATTGGCTCTAATCCTAGAATACAGTGGACCCTTGTATAACAAGCAGGTTGTTTAACAGAAAATCCGCTTAAAGGGAAAAAAAAATTGGAGATGGGGGAAATCGCTTAACAGAATCGCCTATGGGGCGAATCCATACAACAGAAGAACGGTCGCAATTAGGGATTAATCAGTTTTTAATGCATTCCTGTGGGAAATTTGTACAAAGAAAAATTTGCTTAACAGAATTTAATTTGGAACGATTGAATTCCTTTATACAAGGCACCAGAGTATCACCTTCCTCAATAAACCCTCTGATCCCGCTGCTTCTCCCACTAGCTGGGCTGCCTAGACCCGATGTCAGATCCGTCAAAACAGCCTCTTTCGCTTCTCTGGCTCTTTTATCCCCAACACCCGGCAACAAGAGAGAAATCGACTGTCGCATCGGGCAACGCAGGGGCTGCCCTGGCCAGCGCAGAGCTGTGTCTGGGCCTTGCACCAGAAATCTCCACTCCAGCGACTGCTGAGCTCACACGCCTTGCTGTAGACAGCTTATCTCTGTGAAGCAGAGTGTGTGTAGGAGGCGGCAAGCACAGAGCAACAGAAGGCTTACACACACACAGGGGTTCTCTCTAGACTGCCTCCTCCATACAAAAACAAAAGGAGGGGAACTCCAGAGGAATCGCCATGTTGGGGCAGCACAGTCCTAGGCAGAGGCAAGTCCCTTCTCTTTTGTTTAAATCAGTTGCAGCTTGTTGAGCGCTCTAAGCGGCCAGCGTTCTAGCACCTCTCAGATCTATACACTCTGCTCATGCTAGCGTTCAGAAGCCAGCAAGATGGAAAATAAGGAAGAAATGGTCTTTCCTCCGCTCACTCACCTGCTGTTTTATTGCAGGAAAAGCACATCTGAAAGTGTGTTTTTCATGTGAAAAAATTCTGTGATTTAATAAATAAATAAAAAAAACCTTCCCTGTTCAGGAGCCATTTTTCTTTTTCAACATGGGAAAAACACAGTGCCTGCACGCATCTACCATGTTCGAACAATTTTGGATCAGTTTCTTGATTAAAAGGACCCCTGCGGACACCCAAATCCAAGACTAAGATCTCGACCCTTTTTGTTTAAGATACTCAGCTTAGGGCAGTCGAGAGATTGGATGGAGAAATGCGTGGGTGGATTCAGTAGCCACCCACAAGGCAGGTAAGTCCCACCCATGTCACATCTGTGCAGGGTCCCCAGAGAGAAGGGAATCACATCATGTCGATGGGGGTGGGAGAGCCGGAATGACAAGGTTAAATCCAAGAGGGTGGCTTCAGGAATGACCTCTCCCCCTTCTGGGAGACAGGCTAACATCCCGTGTTTGCATTTTTTGCCGGCTGCATGGCAAGACTTGAGGTTGGGGGTTGTCCTTAAACACATTTAAGAGTGATTCCGATGGCAAGCCGCCAGAGGCCAGGCCCCCTCCTGCTAAATTCCACACGTAACAGCTTTTCTTTCGATGCCAACCAAAACAGGACGTTGTGCTGATGGCGGGTTCGCGCAACATGAACCGCGAGTCGTGCAGACCACAAATGGATGCTGCACGTTAAAAAACAGCATTCGCCATCCAGAGACAAATAATCGCCTCTTAACTGTGCCTAATAGAGATGGGCACGAATTTAAAAAATGGCATTTCGTTTATCGTTTGGAGGGTGCGTTTCGGTTTGTTTCCGTTTTTCGTGAATTTTTGCAAAAAAATCGTTTTCAATTTCGTTCATTTCGTTACCATTTATTTCAATTTTTGTGATTTTTTTAGGATTTTAAACAATTCACTCGTATTGCAGTAACGGAAACGAAACGCACGACAAAATTTCCGGTGTTTCTGTTCGTTTCGTTTCATTTTAGAGACAAAAATTCGTTTGTCGTTTCGTTACGTAACAAAACGAAAAAACGGAAACGAAAAATTGTTCGTTTCGTGCCCATCTCTAGTGCCTAATGCTTTTATCCTGTTGCACAACAGAAGTGTGAAAGGGCCACTACCAAGATCGGTGGCATCTCGGTCCCTTGAAAAGAATTTAACAGCCAGGTGACCTGGATCTTCTTTCTTTCTACAGAGAGCCAGTTAGGTAGAAGGGTAAGTGGGTGTAGCACAGAGCTACACAAACTAGCTTTTCCTTGTAGTTTGGTACGGCTTTCGCATAACCAGGTGTCAATGGCAGCTACTGGTCCTTCACCACTGACCATGGGAGACACTTTGTGTGGTTCTTCCCCATTTAAAAAAGGCAGTGCAGCTTGCCGGTCAATTTTCTTGCTTCTCTGCAGCCGTTTTATATGTATTTCTGCTTGTCTGCTGGCTAAACATAGTTCACAGCCTTTGTTTGTGTGTAAATGTGCTATTTCCGTACCTTAATAGCCTTAATTGGTCCAGAAAAATCAGCACCAGCAAGAGTTCCTCCCTGGTTCCTGACTGCAAATAAAAGTCAGAAGGAAGCCTGGAAGTAGCTACGGTACTCTGAGTGAAGACCTCCTTGTGCAATTAAGGTACGGAAGCTACATTTTTTTTAAAGGAAAATTAAACACTGCTGACTTGTGTCCAACCGATAAATGAGTTTAAAAGAAGTTGAAATAAATATACAACAGCCGTAAGAACCTGGACCCAGCTGGGAAGGTGTAGCGATGGGGACCCGGGGCTGCTGGCAATACTGATGACCGGCCTTCGCTCTGCCTGTTCCTCCTTTAGAAGAAAGAGGTCCAAACTACCCAGTGGGCAACATATGCTATTGGTAACTCCTTCGGTCTAGCTTGCGCCTCCTCCCCTAAGCAGAGGCCTCAGCCTGCGGCTTCATAAAGTCTGGAAGAAGTGGGACAGTAAAGGTTTTAGCAGGGCTACAGGTCTATCTTACTAACCCTTCAGTTGGCAAGCCTGCAAGTTGTAGAAGCAATTCTGATGAGGAGGAAACAGACCGGTCTTGTGCTTGATATAACCCGGTGTCTTTGCGCAGAAGAACCCCGCCATCTTCTCTCAGATTAAACTGCTCAAATGTAACAAGGGAATGAGGCCGACACCGTAAACCTCTCCTACACACGCCTCTCCTCGCAGTTCTCCCTGCCTCAAGTTGCTTCCCAGAAGCCTGGATCCTCATCGCCTGGCAGGCTTGGGCATGATGTAGACCTTGACCGGCTTGCTGAAAGGGAGGGTTCCTTCGATGCCATTCTCCGACGGCGGGAGGAGCTCCAGGCTGTCCCCCCAGGGGGAACGCGGAAGCCTCGGGGAGGCTTTGTGCCGGTCCGAACTGTAGGCCAGCAAGAGCCGGACTTCAATTTGACAAGGTTCTTGAAGGAGGAAAAGAGAGAGAGAGAGAGAAAAAAAACAAACAAAGGTGAAGCCACAGAGAGAATCGGTGGACATGGAGGCATGAAAAAGAAAGTGCTGGCAATTCACTAGGATGCTGAGGAAAAAGCAGCCTAAGATCGACTGGCCAAATGACACGCATTTGTCCCAAACGGAGACACAAGAAAGAAACCAAGAGGGCGATGCATCGCACAGACTTCAAAAGGAAGCTGGAAATACATAAAATACAACTCTGCATTCTAACAACCAATGCATACAGTGGTCCCCCAACCTTTTGCAGTTCCCATACTGCGGTCCCACTATATCATGGGACTGCAGTACCCGGAAAGGGCTTTGGGGGGGGAGGTTTTTCTCCCCCACCCCAGCGCCAATCAGCTGGAGCCCGGGGCTTGCCTCTGGAGGCATGGCACACCGCTTCTCCCCATCCCCTTGGAGTTCTGGCAAGTGGCATGCAATGCCAAAAGGGCTTTCGGCTGCGGGACCGAGTGCTCGGCTCCGCAGCTGAGAACCCTTTTTAAAGATTGCCCGCCACCCGCCCGACCACACCCCTCCCAGTGGTGCTGGCGAGTGGCACGCAATGTTTAAAATTGTGCCGTCACCCCCCACCTGACCTGCATTCACATATCGCAGATTTTCAATGATTGCAGGTTGGGTGGGTCCCTAACCCCCACAATAGGCGGGGGGTTACTGTACTAGCCAAGTTTTATTTAGGAAACACTTGCCGTATTCCCTGTTCCTGCTTCTCCAGATGAACTTTAGAAAAGGATGCACATGAATTACAGCTCCTAAACCCCCTCCTCTCCAAGGTCTGGCAGTTTGCAAGAAGAGTAGTACGCAGAAGACTGGAGGAAACCAGAAACTCTTTCTGGTTTATGTTTTGAGATGGTCTTCTTAACGAATGCTTCCCCACACACTCTGGACAATGTACAACAACCTGCCCTAAATTGGATGGGATCTATAGTATTACCTTGGTTTACAAATATCTTGGTATGTGAGTATTTCGCAAGACAAGCAAAAGTGTTAATAACATTTTGCTCCGCTTTCTGACCAATGTTTTGCAAAACGAGCACCAGAGGTACCAGCTGCTGTCTCCCGGCTGCTGCAGCCACCAGGTTTGCCGGCTTCCGGGCGCTGGGACCACCAGCCACTTATTTTCCCATCGGAAATAATCATCTGAGTTTCCATTATTTCCTATGGGGAAATCTGCTTTGCTATACAGTACCATGCATTGTGGTTTATGAGCATGTTTCCGGAACACATTATGCTTGTAAACCAAGGTATTACTGAAGTCCTGTACAGGATCACTAACACCCAAGGATAATTCATATTACTTGCTGCTACAGTTGGAAATCTGTCTAGGACTTTTCCCACCCCTGAATGAAGGAATTTTTTTTTCTCTTGGAGGCCAATAAATGATTTATCTATGTTTTTTGGCAGGAGGCGGTGACTGTGGGGCTTTTGGCTTGCCCTTCCATTGCAGAAGGAAATCAGATTTCTCAAGCTAGTAAATCATGTGTTCTACTAAGGAAGCCGACAGGGTTTAAATGTTGTTAAGGGACTCAAATGGCTCCAGCCTTGAAACCTCCACTGTGTGGACTGGCCCGCCCTGAATAAAAGGTGCACAGCAGCTGAGGTCTCCCTTTACCTGTCCAGGCGGTATGCGAGAGGTAAACCTGAGTGATCAGCCGGTGCCTCCCTGGGCCAGGGTTTCTGAAATCTGCCGGCTTTGGATGGATCACCTGCGCCTGGCCATCAGGATATAGTACCTGAAAGAGAGAAAAGTGAAAACAAAGCAAAGACAAAAATATGTAGCACCTTAAAGACTACAGTGGTACCTTGTATAAAGGAACTAATTCGCTCCAAATGAAATTATGTTAAACAAATTTTCCTTTATACAAATTTCCCATAGGAATGCATTGAAAACAGAGTGATCCCATTTTTATGTTCTACGGATTTGCCCCATAGGCAATTATGTTAAGCAAATTTCCCCTATCTCCAGAATTTTTATGTTGTACAAATTTTATGTTATACAAACCGTCTGTTATACAAGGGTCCACTGTATTATATTTTAAACCAAGTATTTTTATTTATTTGATCAGATAAAAGAACCCTCTGTTAATCTTTCAGCATCCCTAATCTTGACTTGAATTTCCCTTTGATTTCTTAGGCCTCACAGAATAGATTTCTTATTTTACCTTTATTTGTTTGTTTGTTTGCTTGTTTGTTTGTTTAATTGTTCTCTTCTGTTTCATTGCTTGGGTTACTGCACCAGTTTTCTCCAGTCACTAAAAGGTGACATTTAGAATGCTGGCTCTACTTCTGACCCGTTTTACTTTTGCTTCCCATCTCTCATTAACTATTTTAAGGGCATCATCCGTTATCCATTTAGGCTTTCCTTTGCATTCCTATCGCCTTTATGTTCTTATCCCCATTACCTGGATTTTGACGGTGCCCTGGGGGTCGCGCACGTGCTCCAGAGTCGCATCCACATCCAAGGCGACGACTAATCCCGACGTGAACCGCAGCGGGTTATCCGATTCTCCTGTCGGTTCAATAATGTTGGCAGTGGCTCGGTGGATCTGTGGTAGGAAAGGAACAAGCTCAGGTGACACCTATCTCCAGGACAAATGGCGGAAAGAAAATGTGCAAATCATAAGTGTTTCGCTGCCCACGACATGGAATACCAGCCAGTGTCCTATTCCAGATAGATGTGTGTAGGGCTCCCAAATGGGAAAAGAGCCATGGTGATCTGATGAGTTGCTGCTAACAGAGATGGGCACGAACCTCCGTTCGGAGGTTTGTGCCAGTTCGTACGCACAGCACCACAGGTGTAACACATTCCATTCCCCTGCCTCCCTGCCTGGATCCCCCACTCCCCAGCCAGTGTGCGCTCTCCTCCTCCTCCTCCTCCTCCTCCTGTTCGACCACTCTCTAGCAGAAGCACGGGCATCCCTGCCCGGCCTCCTTGGCCGACTAGAATATCAGAGGAAGAAGCAGGACAGGCAAACCCATACTCCTGCTGAGGACTGGTCAAAGAGCTGAAGAAGAGGAGAGAAACTTGTGTCAGCTGATGAGTGGAGGAAAAGTCCATCACAGGTTACAAACCACGATGGAGTTGTGTCATCTCCAGGCTTAAAACCAGGGTCCTTCAAGGGCCAGAGGCAGGGGAGTGGTAGCAGGAGACAGATATCTAGTCTCATGCACTCCCAGACGCATCTGGTGGGGCCACTGTGAGATACCGGATGCTGGACTAGATGGGCCTTTGGCCTGATCCAACATGGTTCTTCTTATGTTCTTATGAGTGGGTCACTAGCCAAGAAGGCGAGGGAAGGGAATATGTGGCACCCACGGTGCCGTGCATACGAACTGGCCCACACCTCCGAACCAAGGTTCAGGCTCATCTCTAGCTGCTAATATGCCTGCCGGCCTGGGCCTTGGCACTGAACAGGCTGCTGTAGCAACATCCACATGGGAATAAAGACTGGACACAATACCAGCCACTACTGTCCACCGATTCAGACACAGGAAGTGTGTGGGATCTGGATCACTCCTGGCGTCATTCATGGTGCCAACCTCCCACCTTCCGTGGGGGTGGGCGCGCATCCCATTTCCCCACGAGATACACACCTTCTCAGGAAGCGGAAGTTGAAGGAAAGCACTCTGCCGCAAGGTGGCCTGGAGGATCTTGGCTACCTCAGAAGGCTTGGAGGTGACCAGCCTGGGCATCAGGTCAAGGAGTTTGTCCACAAAGCTGTCTTGCATGTGAGGGAGCTCAGAAATGAAGCATCTGCGAAAGCAATGAGAGAACCACTGTGGCTGAGTAAGCAAGATGTAGCCGTATAAACAAGGATCAGTTATGATGACTGGGGTGGGTGGGGAAGCTCATTCTGGCTACTGTGGCCTGAAAAACAAACTTCTCTCAGTTCCCTACACAGCTCCAAACTGCCGCCACGGGGCCACACTTCACAATGACAACATACAGGGAGAGCCATGTTCACAGGAAACATAACATATATTTATTATTTATTTATTTGTGAAGCTTATATCCCGCCCATCTTCCCGGGAGGGAACTCTGGGCGGCTAACAACAGAAAAATAAAACCAATAAGAACAATTAAATAGGGAAGAAAAAGAGACACAGGAGGTGGCAGTGAAGAAGGCAAAGATGGCGGGGGGGACGACTTAAAGCAAAAGGTCGCCAAACACCTCCCTAAACAGAAGGGTCTTTAGGGCCTTCTTAAAGGCGGACAGGGACTCTATTAGGCGCAGCTCACCGGGGAGATGATTCCAATACATAGGGCCCACCACAGAGAAGGCGCGGTCAAAAAGTAGAAGAAGCCTGCACAGAATTGCTAAGGCTGGGGTGTGAAACAGTTGGTTTGTTTATTCTAGTGGGGAATGTGAGCCCCTGTTTATACAGTAAACCCCCCCCCCGCCTATTGCAGGGGTTAGGGACCCACTCGACCCACCATGACTGAAAATCCGCAATATGCGGATGCAGGTCGGGGGGGGGGGTCGATCAGATCCCTCACCGCCGCTCACTCAGGCCCTCCAAGACTTCTCAGAGCGACCCAGGTGAGTGGCATTGAAGAAGCCTTGGAGCAGCCCAGGCAAGCTGCGGTGGCAGATCAGATCCACCACCGAGCTGGAGCCCGGGGCTTGGGGAAGGGAGAAAAAGATTTTAAAAGCCTGGGCCTTTTAAACCTCCCCCCCCCCCGTTCCCCGCACCCCGGGCTCCAGCTCATTGGCACTGGGGTGGGGGAGAAAAGCCTGTTTCCCCACCCAATACTAATCTGCTGGAGCCCTGGCATGTACTGTGGTCCGCGATATAGCGGGTCCCGCAGGACACGAACCACGAAATGGCGGGGGACTACTGTAGCCCAAAGAGTTACAGGCCAGAACCAGGCTCAACATCTCTTCAACTTTTTGGAGGAGAGCTGTACAAAGGCCCAGGCTGATGAACAAAAGCCCAAAGGAATCCCTGAAAACCCAGAAAAAAACGTACCTCTGAAAAGAATCCACTTCTTGTAAAAACTTCTCACACATCCCAAAGAGAGGGTCTACTCTGTTAAAAAAAAAAAAAAAATTACCGATGCTCCTTTTAGGTATACAGGGTGCTGATTTTAATCGATTTTAATAAAAGGCAAAGGCAGGCATGTAAGAAAAAAAGTCAAAAGCCCATATGAGCATCTTTAATTAAAACCATCCTAAGTGGAATATGCCCATGTTGCAAAAGTTTTGAGTTGGCCCATTCCACAGTATTCTACTCACATGGATTTTGGAACTCATGTTAAGTTGCAAACCATTTCCGTGGGCTAAATCCATCTCCAGTTCTATGGGCTAAAATCCCAACGAGCAGCACCACTGAAATGAATGGGACTTGGCAGTCTACCTGACCGAGTCCCGCTAATTATTCTGGATGGGAGCAAAATTTCATTGTGAGCCGAGGTTCATGGGGTAAATCTCACCCTAGGGGGCAAACACAGATGGAGGCAGTCAACAAACCAGCCTCGCTCATCCTCTGCTTCCATGCTGTAATGGAGCAGCACCACATTCAGATCCAAATCCAATGTTATAATCCCAACACATAGTTATCCAAAACGCCCAGTGCTCTTTGACCTCTGCATGGCCAGCAATACTACAGTAGGACCCCCATATCCATTGATTCATTATCCACTGATCCAGTTATCCACAGTTGGCAGAGGAATAAATAAATAAATAAATCAGCAGCCACCAAGCAAGCTACTGTCACAAAGAGCAGCTGTAAAGCAAGCCACTGTTATAAAATAGCAGCTGTAAAGCACGCTACCATCACAAAACAAGTTTTGGGGAACGTTTTGGCGTTCTCTCTTATCCACGGTTTTCATTATCCACGGGAAGGCTTGGAACCAATCCCCAGCGGATACTGGGGTCCTACTGTATTAGTCTTTGGCTGGATTATCTTTGCAGCAAAATGGCACCCATCCTGAATGCCTGGTGGGGGAGGGGACTTACCCTCTTGTAGTTCGCACTGTTACTATTAGTTGCAGTGCTTTCGCCTGCAGCCTCATGTGGTGAATGACGACCACCTGCTTGTGTTCCACGCCACTGTACATGAACTCCATCTTGTAGGTTTCTTCCATGATCTGGACAAAAAAAAAAAGCAGTGACTCTTCCTCCATCCTGGCAGATTTCCTATTGTCAGTCTATTGCCCTTATTTATTTCACTAATTTATATCCTGCCCCATTTAGTGCACTGCACTATTCTCAGTGATTCACAGTAATATAAATACAACTGGGGTTATGAAAGCAAAAAACAAATGATTATAATACGTACTCTGAGAGGCTCAAGATCAGTTAGCAGAGAGGGTAGAGCACCGCTCATAAAATCAAGATTAGAACAATCTGGCAGGGATGTCACTGAAAGCTTCTCTAAGCTGACCTATTATTTTAAAAATCTCTTCAATGCTGGGAGGGAGGAGGCTATTGGGAGCTGGTTCCAGAATGTTGGTGCCACCACGAAGGAGGCCCTATTTCTAGTGGAAGACTTATCAGTTTCCTTCTGAGTAGCTGGGATGGTCTGGTGGAACAAGGAGATGAGTGTGGGCCAAGTTAACATGAGAACATAAGAACGTGAGAACATAAGAACAGCCTTGCTGGAACAGGCCACAGCCTATCAGTCCAGCATTGTGTCTCACAGCGGCTCCCCATTTGGTTCAGGGTAGAGATGGGCACGACTTAGCGGTATTCCCGTTTCCGTTTCCGTTACTCGGTTCCGTTACTCTACGGAAACGGTAACGAGAATTACTCCGCCGGAATTCGAGCTCGAACCGACGAACGAACAATTTTGGTCTGATTTGTTGTGCTCGTTATTTGCATCGCGCGATGCCACGCGGCACAGAAAAAAAGTTTTTAAAAGTTAAAAAAAACCAGTTCCCAGCCAAAAAGCAGGCGGAAAAATGCACCTACCAGAGGGGTGGTTTCTGGAGGTCCCTGGCTCCCCCCCCTCCTCCGTCCTGGGCTGCTCTGGTGGGACTCGCCGCAGGCTCGCAAAAAGCCCAGTCTCGCCGACGGCCGCCACAAACGCAAGCGGCACGGACGGCGCATAGGAAAAAACTTTTAAACTCTCCCCCCACCCATTCCCGGGCCAAAAAGCAGGCGGAAAAATGCCTGCCGTGCCTCAGGGCACCTACCGGAGGGGTGGTTTGTTTCTGGAGGGGGGGTCCCGGCCTCCCCCCCCTCCGTCCTGGGCTGCTCTGGTCTGGTGGTGGGACTCGCCGCAGGCTCGCAAAAAGCCCAGTCTCGCCGACGGCTGCCGCAAACGCAAGCGGCACGGACGGCGCATAGGAAAAAACTTTTAAACTCTCCCCCCACCCATTCCCGGGGCAAAAAGCAGGCGGAAAAATGCCTGCTTGACTAAGGCGCAGGGCACCTACCGGAGGGGTGGTTTCTGGAGGGGGGTCCCGCCTCCCCCCCATCCTGGGCAGCCGGACTCGCCACGCCATGCGGTGCGGGCGGGGGATCCAAAATGGGGCGGCGAACGCAATATTGTTTTTGAAATCGTGGTCCAAAAACACACAAGCACAACAGAAACACGTGAAAATTTATAAACTGCCAGATTTTTCACAGTAGCAGTGGGTTTTTTCTTGCAACAAAATGTCTCTCTTCTCCTTCTCTGTCCTCCATTGATTTGATTTGATTTTATTTTTTTTACACCTGCGCAGTGCGCAATGATGGGCTGGCCCAGTGGCCTGGCCAGCCATGTGGGAGTGGACGACCATGCAAATTTTTGGAGCCATCCCACCAATCGCATGGCCACTTGGCCATGGAGACTTCTGGGATGTGCCAAAAAGCCCCCTAAAACCTGCCCTAGCCCCCTAACCCCCTAACCCTAATCCTTGACTCCTTACCCATACGTCACAGACTGTCTTCTTAGTGGGTCAGAGAGGCACCCAGAGGTGCAACCCAATAGCCCACCGTAACCTTACCCGTCACTAGCCTAACCCTAGTCCTTGCACTAACCCACCTTAACCCTAAGCCAGATCTACTTGCATTGCACTACACGCAAGTACGATTCCCTTCTTTGTGGGACATGGCAGGTGCGACCCAGTCTTCAGGGTTCTCCTTGACGGAGTGTCGTACCAGTGGACTGGTCTCACTGTCTGCAACTGGTATGCATATCCATATATATGGTTATGCATGCCATTTTGCAGCAGCAGGTGAGGAGGGGAGACCCCCATGTTGAGGGGTCTCTTGGAGCCTGCTGCTGCTGTCCCTTCCTAGTGGGTGAGGATAGGAGGCACCCACGGGTGCCTCCAGGAGCCCACTTTCCCTTTATAGAGGGCCAGAGGAGGCACCCACCCCACAGAGGTGCCTCCAGGAGCCCGCTACCCCCCCAAAAAACCAGTACTAACGAAAACGAAAAAACGAACCGACTAATTTTTGTGAATTTTCGCGAAAAACGGAAACGAGCCGAAACGGGCTGCCTCCGACACACGACAACTCGAAAACGTCATTTTCCCTAGTCGTGCCCATCTCTAGTTCAGGGTATTCCCAAGCGGATGTCTTCACCTGCTTACGATTCCCTGCAAATGGCATTGAGAGAGATCTTGCCTATCCCTCCAACCCAGAGGTTGTCCTTAGGAATCCATCATGGATAGCCATGGCCACCCTTGTTCTCCATGAACTTGTCAAATCCTTTCTTAAAGCTGTCAAAGCTGACCGCTGTCACCCCTTCTTCTGGCAGGGAGTTCCACAGACCAGTGATCCTCTGGGTGAAAAAAAAGTGTTTCCTCTTATTTGTTTGAGATCTAGCACCCAAAAGTTTCGTGGAGCGCCCCCTAGTTCTGGTGTTGTGCGATAGGGAAAACAGTTTTTCCTTATCTACTTTGCCCACACTGTGTATGATGTTATAAACTTCTATCAGGTCACCTCTTAGGCTCCGTCGTTCAAGGTGCTCCAAGAGGTGCCGTGATCTCTTTCAGAAGAGCGTGAGCTTCTGGCTTGATGGGGTCATTCCCACCCCAAGACCCGCTTCATCAGAGCCAGGTTCTTGCTGTTGGAACTAATAAAACAGGCGGGGGGGGTATTAAGAACATTCTGAGTCTAATAATTTGTTCTCGAGACTCAACAAGTCCTGTAACTGCTGCTTGGGAAAATGACTGCTTTGGACTACTTCCTAGGTGGAACAGTCTCACAGTTAGTTGCACACCAGAAAATTCCGGCCGAAATCTGATTTTGGTGACTTTAGCACACGTCCGTGGAATCCTCAAAAGCTACAGTGGCAAATCACCGCTAATGAGTGCCACGCCAGTTGCGTTCTCCTGGCATCGGAACGGCTTCTCTCAAGAAGTAATGCACGAGTCACTTGTTCGTCCCAGGCAGGATGCTTGAGGCTCAAAAAGGGCTGATAAGGAGTCTGGTCTTCTCAGTGGCTGCCCTTCAACTTTGAAACCATCTTCCGATGGAAATCTGCCTGGCCCTCTAGGCTGCATATATTTAAATGCCAACTGAAGACCAGGCTTTATAGATTGGTGTTCCTTGAGTATGTTGTAAATGACACTTCTTAAATCATGCTCCATCTTACCAGCCTTTGCTTTGCTTATCTTTTCTTTCAATGCCTTATCTGTTTGACTTTATTATTTGTAATTTATACTTGGTTTTGGTTTTCTTTGTATTATCTGTTATATTAGAATGCTGTATGTCTCTTTGCTTGTTGATGTTTTAATAATTTGCACCTTTGTTTATTGTTCATCACCCAGAGTGACCTTCAAGCCTGATGTGCAGAATACAGATCAAATCAAATCAATCAATAAATACCTAGGTGTGCAACGAAGACCGGTAATCCTTTGGGTAGTGGGCGGCATATAAGTTAAATAAATAAAATAAATAAATAAAATAATCCGTCCAGACCCTTGATCGCTGCCTGGCTGCAGTTCTGGAGTGGACCAGGACCAACAGGCTCAAACTCAACCCTAAGAAGACTGAGGTTCTGTTCTTCGGGTGGTGCTCGGATGGGCACAGTGGCCCTCTCCCCAGCCTGGGTGGGACTGTCCTCCAGCTGGCGGAAAGAGTGAGGAGTCTGGGCGTTGTCCTGGATCTGGATCTGTCCCTGGAATCCCAGGTGGCAGCTGTGACCAGGTCAGCCTTTTACCATCTTAGGCTTATTGCACAGATGCACCAGTACCTTGATGGGGACTCCTCGAGGACAGTTGTGCAGGCGCCAGTCATGTTGAGGATAGATTTTTGCAACGCTCTCTACATGGGGCTCCCCTTGAACCTTGTTCGGCGATTGCAGTGGGTGTAGAATGCGCTGGTGACCAGATTGGTGGTTGGTGCGGGCAAGTTTGACCGCATCCCCCCCAATTCTGGCCCACCTGCACTGGTTGCCCCGTTGCCTTCCAAATAAGGTTCATGATGTTGGTTTTGGTTTACAAAACCCTCCATGGCTTGAGACCTGAATATCTGACTGAGTGTATCTCCCAAAGGTCAGAGCTGGCCAGGCCCACCAGAGCCTCAATGGCCTTCTCACTTCGGGTGGCCACCCCCAGGGAGGCCCGTAAAGCCGCGACTCGCAATCGGGCCTTCTCAGTGGCCGGCCCGACCGTATGGAACAAATTGCCCAGCGAGAGCCGCCTGGCTCATTCCCTCACAGCCTTCAAGAAAGCACTGAAAACCTGGCTGTTTAAAGAAGCTTACAGTGATCGCTAATGTTTGCTTGTGGTTCTTCTGATTTGTTGTTTTATTGTTGTTATCTGTTTTGTGCCTCTTGACGGACTCTCTTCTCTTCCTTTTTGTTGTTTATTACTTGATTTGAATTCGTGGTGTTTTTAATAGTTCATGTTGTTCTATTTGTAAACCGCCCAGAGTTCCCTCTGGGAAAATCGGTGCGGTATATAAATTTCTAAATAAATTTCTAAATAAATTTCTAAATAAATTTCTAAATTTCTAAATAAATAAATAATCAATCGCTGTCCAAAGAGGGAATGCCTGCTGTGTGCTTGGCACTCTAGGCCAGATGACTAAATAATGGTGTCTTCTAGTAAAGTGATTTTAACCAGTATAATAAATAAATAAATAAATTTCTAAATTTCTAAATAAAAATAAATAAAATAAAATAAAATAAAATAAAATAAAATAAAATAGTGCCCTGTTATTCAGCCACAATTTACGAGATTTCACTTATGCATGCATAAAGCAGAAACAGGAACGTGGCATTTCTAACATGCCTCTGTTACCCTACAGGCTACAAATGTTTGTTCCCTGCTTTTCAGCGACGTCTTCCAGAATCCTGCCTCCCGAGCCTGGTTCAACACACTGTTGATTTCCTCCATGCCTGCCGAATTCCAGCCTCCCTGCCCTGCAGCCCAAGTCGACCTGGTTGTTATAATGTATGCAAATTCAGACGAGAGCAAGTTGCCCTTCGCGCATCCACCTCACGCCCCACCAGGGAAGAGTACGCTCAGGAGATGCCATGGGGGAAAGAAAAGGCATCTGCATCGGGGTCTTGGAAAAGGCGACGGCAGGAAGATTGAAGATTCAGAAGCTGACGCTGCATTTCTCCAGAGTCTCAAGGGAGAAGCCGGCCGAGAGGAAAGCAGCTTCTGACGGACGTTGACAAATGGTTCCGTGGCCTCCTTTGAATTCATGGGGGATTCATTGACAGGCTTCCTTTAGAAGCCTTTCCTTCTTATTAGCTTTGAGTGGGCTTGGTTCTGAAGCCTGGCGAGGAGGGAGCGGTTTTGTTTTTCCTGTCTTCTCCCAGGCACTTAACAGAGCTCAGTAAGTTCTGCCTCACTGAAATAAAGTGTTCTGCTTCTATACCACCCCATACCACTTGTTTATACAGTTTAATTACATTAATGCAGGCTACACATGCCCCCCCACCCACCCCCAAGCAAGCTGGGTACTCATTTTGCCAACCTCGGAAGGATGGAAGGCTGAGTAAACCTTGAGCCTCCTACCTGGGATTGAAACCCCCAGATCGTGAGCACAGTTTTAACTGCAGGACAGGCATTTCAAATGCGCACATGCACACAGACACAGACACAGACAGACAGACAGACAGACAGACAGACAGACAGACAGACACACACACACACACACACACACACACACACACACACACACACGGCAGCTTTACCTGCTTTGCTGCGGCCGACGCCAGAGCGTTCTGCTTCAAGTGCAACGGGGCTGCTACATTCCACAGCTTCTCCTGAAGAGCCTGCAGAGAAGACCGAAACAAACCGCGATACCTCCAGCATGAAAGGGCAAACAGACCAAATATTGCATGAGAGGACCGGGGAGGGGGGAGAGAGAGAGGTTGCGACTTGGCTTTTGCCCTGAGCATAAAATATTTTTTTTCTATAAACTGTCGACCTGAAGGAGATTGTTTGACTTCCCCAGAAGCGAGCTGAGGTAGCCCCCTCATCTGGCATATTCTGCCCAGGAACGCTTAGGTTGCTACGGCACTCTGCTCGCTGGTACCCAAAGAAGCAGCGAGGCTGTGAGTAGAGGTTCAGCCAGTAGTGTCCAAACTTTGGCCCTCCGTATGTTTTGAAGCACAACTCCCACTGTTCACGGTCATTGGCAATTCTGACGCGGAATTCTGGGAGTTGAGGTCCAGGACATCTGGAGGGCCGAAGCTTGGCCACCGCTGGGTTAAGCAAACGAGATGCCAGCCATGCAATTAGACGGTGATAAAACCTTTGCCCTCCAAAGAGGCACCCATTCAAAGCTGCCACTGCTGAGCATTACAAAGAAACCACATTGTACCGTTCACTCCCTGATGACCACATCCAACGGACAAAAGCCAATCAACTGGCAATATGCAGAGTTGGAAAAAAAAACTTAACTGAGGTAAAGAAATGATTTTAGCCACAGAAGGGAACTCTATTGATCAGCTCACTGTAATGTCTCTTTTGACCCTGTGTTTCCATCCAGTCGCCTGAAATTTCTGCTGTTTTATGAATCAACACATCCAAGTCACCGACTTGGAAAACAACGGGGTTTTTCTACAGACCCAGCGACTGCCGTGGCCCCAGGAGCTGCTGAGACAAGCGCCCAGCTAATATATTCAGCCCCCATGCTGTTTACCTTATCTACCTTTCGCAAAGCCCAAACTTCCTGTGCTGCTATTAGGGGTTACAAATCACCAATTCCACAGCGAGCAAGCAAAGAGGTTTTCCTACTGTGGGTTAGGGAGGAGGAGAAGCATAAATTCCACTTTCAGTGGGTTTCAAACCACTTATTCGCTCTCTGTTTTATTTTCAGAAGCTAGAATACCACTCTGTAAAAAGCAGTGAGGAGTCCAAGACCAGGTGCATTTCCACCTGGGCATATTTATAGAGAAAAGGGTACCTTAATGAGAAGCAGTTGGCAACGAAGGTAAGCAGCAGAGAAGTCTGCCATCCCGGCCAGTTCAGACTGAAGCTCTCCGAACCTCTGAAGGTCCCTTGAACAAAGGGAGAGGAGCACCTTTGGTTACCAAGAGATGGCTGACACAATAAGCCTTCCCGAATTAATACTCCTAAACAATGGACATGTTTAGCCTAGAGACAGGAAGACTGAGGGGCAACATGATAGCATTTTTCTTTCCTTTTTTTAACATTTATTTATAGTTTTCAAACAGAAAAAAATTATAGTGTGGAAAGGAAAAAAACATGGAGCGATTTTAATCTTCTCAAACAAAATTTGCATCCCATCATAATTTTATACACACACACACACACACACACACACACACACACACACACACACACA
>JAHTLZ010000007.1:48207838-48218239 GCA_023846285.1 Phrynocephalus versicolor | reverse complement strand
ATAATAATAATAATAATAATAATAATAATAATAATAATAATAATAATACAACTTTATTTTTATGCCGCCTTTCTCCCCAAAGGGACCCGAGGTGGCTTGAAAAATACATAAATAATTCAGCAGCTGCAAAGCAAGCTTGGACTAGATGGGCCCTTGGCCTGATCCAGCATGGCTCTTCTTACGTTCTTATGATTTGTATTCCCAGAACTCCGAGCCTAGATTGCCAATGACAAAGGACCGTGGGAGTTGTGGCCAAAAACATCTGGAGGGCTGAAGGTTCCCCACCCCTGGTCTAGAAGCCACACAATTCCCTCTCTAGGTCCTGGAGAGCCCCTCTGTCACTGTGGAGGCTTTTTTAAAAGCCAGAGAATACAACCAAAAGGTGAGCATCGAAACCCCCTCCCTCAACAGAGGTGGCGGCCTCAGGCATAGTCTATCTGCTACTTATCAGGCTGTGCTTTCCAAAGTACCCAGACAAATCCAAAAGCCTTCACCACCAAGGCCATAGCTAAGGTCCCATTCTTGATAGGTTTCAGCACCTTAGGCCATTGTTCACCTTAAGGCTAGGGATACTATTGTCTCCCTAACGAGCCTGTTCAGGCCACTGTTCATCTTATGAGCCTAATTCAGACCAGGGTGACAAGAGGTCAAGGCTGACTATAAGATGGAGGACTCCCACTAGCTGTATCCAGACTGATGAAGCTGTTTGGATGAACAGCAAAATGTTTCTATCTCTCAAAAAAAGAAGTCCAGTAGCCATGACTCAACTTCCACAGAACCAAAAGGTTCCAAAAACAATATCTGACTTCCACCCCACATCCCCAGGGTATTATTTTTTTGGCAATCCATTTTTTTTTTCATTTTTGCACATATGTTGGGAGTACCAGATGATTCAGGCCTCCTAGGAGGCTACATGGGGGGGCGTGGCCCATCCCTGACACAAACCATGCTTTCTAGGAAAAACAGAGATTCCTGCCCGTGGCCAGCGGATCGTCCCACTCTCCTCCTTTCTGCGAGACTTACCGGATGGTCAGTTCAAGCAGCTCTTGAGTGCCCTGGGGGTCGAGGTGCTGAAGATGGTACACTCTTTCCAGGCTCTGTTGCAGGAATTCATGGGAAGGGTCTCCCTGGAGGGGGAAGCTGGCAGACACCGGCGAGGAGGCCAGCTTTCTCCCAGGCAGCTACACCAAAGACAGAAAGGGGAAATGTGGGGTGGGTATCAGTAGTAAGTAGCCAATTCACCATGCAGATCCCATTCTGCCAACACGGTGGACCCATAGAATCCTAGAGTTGGAAGGGACCTCAAGGACCATCCAGTCCAACCCCCTGATATGCAGGAACCCCCATCACAGTATTTCCGACAGGTGGCCATCCAGCCTCTGCTTCAGAACCTCCAAAGAAGGAGACTCCACCACCCTCCTTTGTGGCAGCATCTTCCACTGCCCAACAGCTCTAACTGTCATGAAGTTCTTCCTGATGGTCAAATGGAATCTCTTATCCTGTAGTTTGAAACCACTGCCCCGAGTCCTAGTCTCTGAAGCCATGGAAAACAAACCTGTTCCCTCTCCAATATGACATCCTTTCAAATATTTAAATATAGCTATCATATCCCCCTCAGCCTTCTTTTTGAAAGGCTAAACATTCCCAGCTCCCTAAGCCGCTCCTCGTAAGACATTTCCTCCAGACCCTCAATCATCTTGGTCGCCCTCCTCTGGACCCGTTCAAGATTGTCAACATCCTTTTTAAATTGAGGTGCACTTAAGGACGTGCCATCTCCAATCCACGCATTTGCTATCAAATCCAAGAGTTTGGCCTCACAATGAGTATTTCGCCAATTAAGAATCAAGAAAGCAGGATAATATCCTCAATTAGATGCACTAGCAAAAGCTCACCAGATGCATTCATTAATTTTAGATGTTTTACACTGATTATCTGTTAAACATTACAATTTCCAAGGCCAGGATCCTGCTAAAAGAAATCCCCCTAGGTCAAAGGCATAATGGTCTTTGCATTCCAGCAGGTTGTGCATTGCATGACTGATCTCACAACCAATGTGCACGACAGGTTCTGTAAAGGAGAACCCTGTTGGCAGGGGAAACTTCCCTTTCACAGCTGTTTAAGTAGACAGGACTTTGAATGCATGGCCATTTAAGATAGGCCTTGATCCATTCAGCGGTGAAGAAGGCCAATTCTATGCTAGGGATTATCAAAAAGGGGATTGAAAATAAAACACCCAACATTATAATGCCATTATACAAAACAATAGTAAGGCTGCACCTGAAGTATTGTGTACAATTCTGGTCACCGCATCTCAAAAAAGACATAGTGGGACTGGAAAAGGTGCAGAAGAGAGCGACTAAAATGATTACTGGGCTGGGGCACCTCCCTTATGAAGAAAGGCTAAAACATTTGGGGCTCTTTAGTCTGGAAAAAAGGCGCCTGAGGGGGGATATGACTGAGATGTACAAGATAATGCAGGGCATGAGTAAAGTGGATAGAGGGAAGCTCTTCTCCCTCTCACAAAATACCAGAACTAGGGGACATGCATTCAAATTGCAGGCTAGGAGAGTAAGAACAGACAAAAGGAAATATTTTTTCACCCAGCGTGTTGTTAATCTGTGGAACTCCCTGCCACAGGATGTGGTGATGGCATCCAGCCTGGATGCCTTTAAAAGGGGATTGGACAGATTCCTGGAAGAAAAGTCTATCCCAGGTGACAAACCATGATGGAGATGTGTAATCTCCAGGCTTAAAACCAGGATCCTTCAAGGGCCAGATGCAGGGGATTGGTATCAGGAGACAGATATCTAGTCTCGTGCACTCCCAGACGTATTTGGTGGGGCCACTGTGAGATACAGGAAGCTGGACTAGATGGGCCCTTGGCCTAATCCAGCATGGCTCTTCTTATGTTATGCTCATTTCATTCTTGCACATTCCTGAAATCAGTCAGCCACTGGGAGGTGTTAAGCCATCTTCCCCATTCCCTTAAATCACAAAGCCCAGGGTAGGAACCAAAACACCAGAGGTACCTACAACCATCACTTTTGAAGGGATCAAAACAGACATGGATCTTTCGACTTCAATACCCGACTTACTCTTAAGGGAGGGACGAGGTGGGAGAGGCTGTCCCGAAGGTAAGCGTAATGCCGGAAGGTGTGGTCGGAGAACAGGGCAGGCATCGTTGGACACGATTTGGCTGCGTTGAAAACAAACACCAAGACAGCAATATCTATTTGCAGCACAAGTTAAGGGGGGTAGTACTACAAAGATCTGCTCCCATTCAATTACCCAATTAAAATGGTGTGGAATTTTTTAAAAAGGACGTCGACCATTGAGCATTAAGTTCCATAAAAGTGTGGTGGCTCAGTGGACTAAGGCTTCCAAAGACTGTCAGCTGCAAAGTTGGCAGCTCGGTGGTTCGAATCCCGGGTGCCACGCAGCGGAGTGAGCTCCCATTGTTAACCCCAGCTCCTGCCAACCTAGCAGTCCAAAAGCATGTAAAATGCAAGTAGATAAATAGGTACCGCCGTAAAAAGCGGGAAGGTAAAACCGTGTTTCCTTGCAGCCATGCCGGCCACGTGGCCATGGACTTGCACAACACTGGCTCTTCGGCTTGAATACGGAGATGAGCACCACCCCTAGAGTTGGACATGACTAGCACACATGTGCGGGGGGAACCTTTACCTTTATTACAAAGATCTGCTCCTATTCAATTACCCAATTAAAATGGTGTGGAATTCTTTTTAAAAAGACACTGACCATTAAGCATTATATGATTTAAAGTTCCATAAAAGCCCATCATGGAAACCATGCCATTTACACATCCAGTTCAACGTAGCTGGGAAAGAGTAAAGGGGGGGGGGGGAATCCACGTATAAAACATCACAGAACGTAATGAGAAATGTTGGGATATTCTGAGTCATGCAAGGAAACATCCTGCAGACACTCAACAAACAATGGTTTGATTTTTCATGCAATGATCAGGCAAACTATAGTTTTTTAAAGCATTATCCTGCTTCTTTTTTACTGGCCGCTCAGGACTCTTTTGGTAGAGAAAACAGACGAGAGCACCGAAAGGATACACGCTGGATCATCCATATCAGGTTCTGGCGTGTCGAAGAAGGGGTGGGTGCCCAGCAGTTCAGGGACCAGAGGAAGCACCAGGGTGGGATGCCGACCTCCTAGGAATTTTACGCACCTGCCATGGAAGAGATTCAATGGACGTGAACATGGAGAAGCTGGAAAATCATAGAGCTGGAAGGGAACTATTATAAGGCCACTCAGTCCAACCCCTTGCTCGGTACAGAAAAGCAAAGCAAAGCAGATTGGACGGAGGAGGGTCAACCAATTTTCTCTTGAAGGCCCCCAGCGCTGGAACGCTCACCACCTCCCAAGGTCATTGTTTCCGTTGTCATACCGCTCTAACAGTTAAGATGTTTTCCCTGACTCTTGCAGCTTGAGGCCCTTATTGTGTGCCTTGCACTCTGGGATGATGGAGAAGAGATCCTGCCCCCTCTTCTTTCATGTACAGTAGGACCTCGGTATCCACTGGGGATTGGTTCCAGCCTTCCCGTGGATAATGAAAACCGTGGATAAGAGAGAATGCCTGTCCACCCATGCCCAAACTGCTATTTCCTGAAAGTAGCTTGCTTTATGACTGTTGTTTTGAGACAGTAGCTTGCTTTATGGCCGGTTTGTGACAGTAGCTTGCTTTACAGCTGCTGTTTGTGACAACAGCTTGCTTTACAGCTTGCTTTGTGGCTGCTGAATTATTTAACTGTTTCCTTTGCCAACCGTGGATAACTGAAACAGTGGATATGGGGGTCCTACTGTATTTGAAAAGAGCTACCCTATCTCCCCTCAGTCTCCTTTTCTTCAAGGCTATATCCTTTGGTCAAAATGGAACCAGCCCACCGCCTGAGAGAAACTGCTTTGATCTGCAGGTGTTTGGTCCCCATTATGTGATTTATAGCCAGCCTTCTTTTTTGGGGAGGGGGTTTGTCCTGAATGCCTTTGATGTGTTTTTAGCAGGCCTTTTCATTGCCCTCCTTCACAACCTTTGGACATAGACTTTGCTAGGTCAAGGACAGTGGAATGTGGAAAGTTCTTCAGACGAATAGCAGGAGGACAACGGGCCTGCCATCAGCCCAGTTTAAGCTGGTTTTTAGGTGAAAGAGGAACTAGAGAATATTCTAGTGATTTACAGGTCTATAAAACTGAAGCAGCATTTTGTAAAGGTTGTCCTACATCTTTATCAACTATTGATTGTTGGAATTGTGAGGTCGGTCCAAGCTCTGCACTCTGCAATTCTTTATGCTCTATCTCTGTGTTACCCTTTTCTGTCACTAATAAAATTTAATATCATTCATCTCGAGTTTGGCAGCATGGTATTTTGCACCAAAAGGGCCAATCTTATCAATACAGTAGGACTCCTGAATTCACTGGGGATTGGTTCCAGGCCTTCCCGTGGATAATGAAAAATGTGGATAAGCGAGAACGCCAAATATGGAATGGAATGGAATTTATTGTCATTGTATAAGTACAACGAGATTAAAAGTGCCATCCATTCAGTCATTCACACACCCCAGGATAAAAATCCAAGACGTAAAATCTACAATTTAATAACAAACCATCTATACACATACTCCAACATTCAAATGCTGAACATCACTTACACTCATTTAATACTGACATAAGAACCAAACATACACACACAGCCCTACACTCTTTCACCTGACAGCATTCATACCCAATACATAAAAACTACAATTTAAAAAGAGCAACAGCCATACACAATCCCCCATACAATATATAACACATTCAACACTAATATTACCCGTCAACTTAAGTTTTAACAGAATTTAGCATAGTTACTGCTACTGGGTAAAAACTATTTCTGAATCTTTCTGTCCTTGTTCTAATAGATCTATACCTTCTGCCTGATGGTAATGGTACAAACAGAGAGTGTCCAGGATGAGAAATATCTCCTACAATATTCTGATATTCAAATATTCCCCAAAACTGCTGTTTTGTGACAGTAGCTTGCTTTACAGCTGCTGTTTGCGAAAGTAGCTTGCTTTACGGCTACTGTTTGTGACAGCAGCTTGCTTTGTGGTGGCTGAATTATTTATTTAATTTTTTCCTCTGCCAACCGTGGATACCTGAATCAGTGGATACGGGGGTCCTACCCATTCCCTTCTCCTGAGGGCCTCCCTGGGACTCGGCAGCTTCCCCAAGGCTACACAGGCTGGCTCTGCTCACAGGAGGCCCAGTAGGGAATGGAACTGCCAATCTCCGGCTTTGCAGCAACTGAGCTATCCAGCCAGCAATGTTTTAAAAATTAACAGACAGGGCTATCCAAGGGCTGAAATCTTTCTGCTTCGTGAGTCATACTAGAATAGGCCCGTTGGACCAGCTGGGATTGGTGAGTTTGTTCCTTCGTTGCAGGGGTGGGGAACCTTTGGCCCTCCAGATTGTTTAAACCAGAGGTTCTCAACCTGTGGGTCCCCAGATGTTCCTGGACTGCAACTCCCAGCAATCCTGGCCAGCTCAGCTAGTGATGAAGACTTCTGGGAGTTGCAGTCCAGGAACATCTGGGGACCCACAGGTTGAGAGCCACTGATCTAGGGACTCACAGGTTGAGAACCAGTGGTTTAGACCACAACTCCCAGAATTCTGAGCCTGTACTGCCAATGATAAGGGACTGTGGGAGTTGTGGTCTAAAATAGCTGGAGGGCCAAAGGGGGGATCTCCCACCCCTGCCATATTGGTTGGGTTGATTCAAAAAGGTCTACTCTAGCTGCAATTTACCTGAGTGCAGCAAGTCACAGCTAAAATAGAACCATTTGGATCAGTGGAACTTAAGGAGGAGCAGAATCACCAAAATCTAGTACTTCAATGGGGCTACTCTAGTACCACTTACCATGCTCAGCTTGCACTTGCCGTATCGCTGCCTTCCTCCCCATGGCACCCTTCCAGGGTATTAGATTCCCGGTTCCCTTCCTTGCCAGCCAGCATGGACAATGGGCAGTTCAATATCAGATGCCATTAAAAATATTAGACCCAGAAGACTGATTCAACACTGCCAACCCCAAAGAGGAACCAATGCCCGTCATTTTAACTATAATCAAGGACCAAAGTGCTGTATCCCTGGCGTTCCATGCCTACTTTAGGGGGAGAAAAAACTTACTTCCAGATGGAATCCCTGTCTGTCGGGTACTTGGTGAGGTTTTTCAGGAGCTCAACCAGGGCAAGGTGGATGCCTTCTTTCGTGGACACGTTGGTGCAGCACAGCAGCTCGTGGAGAGCTTCCCGGATATCTCGAGAAGAATCCTGGAGCAACACACAAAACAGCTCAGAGTCATAAGAAGATAAGAACAGCCATGCTGGATCAGGCCAAAGGCCCATCTAGTCCAGCTTCCTGTATCTCACAGTGGACCCACCAGATGCGTTTGGGAGCGCACGAGACTAGATCTCTGTCTCCTGATACCACTCCCCTGCATCTGGCCCTTGAAGGACCCTGGTTATAAGCCTGGAGATGACACATCTCCACCATGGTTTGTAACCTGTGATGGACTTTTCCTCCAGCAATCTGTCCAATCCCCTTTTGAAGGCATCCAAGCCAGATGCCATCACCACATCCTGTGGCAGGGAGTTCCACAGACTAACAAAGCGCTGGGTCAAAAAAATATTTTCTTTTCTCTGTTCTTACTCTCCCAGCCCTCAATTTGAGTGTTATGTCCCGGTGTGAAAAGATAATCAGGTTTGTACAGACCCCTCCCCTCACGTTACTTCATGCAACTCTGAGCAGCTCCAGCCCACACAGCTTACTGTCAGAGGTGACGGTTATTAATAGTTATCCTTGTTTGGTCAGTCAGGACACCATTCATATTGGAAGCCAGTCCAAGGAGGGTAGAGACTGTTTATGCATTTGCTCAATTAAAGACTTCTTTCTTTTTTTAAAAAAAAAAGCATAAGATGATCCTGAGCAATACAGCGTGGTGCTCTGTTTCTACTTTGTTGTATTCATAGTTAGACAGAAATAGTTAGACAGATATTCTCTCTCTCTCTTCCTCTCTCTCTGATAGCTATGTTTAAATATTTGAAAGGATGTCATATTGAAGAGGGAACAGGTTTGTTTTCCATGGCTTCAGAGACTAGGACTCGGGGCAATGGTTTCAAACTACAGGAAAAGAGATTCCATTTGAACATTAGGAAGAACTTCATGACAGTTAGAGCTGTTCGGCAGTGGAAGATGCTGCCCCAAAGGAGGGTGGTGGAGTCTCCTTCTTTGGAGGTTTTTAAGCAGAGGCTGGATTGCCATCTGTCAGAAATACTGTGATGGGGTCCCTGCATGGCAGAGGTTTGGACTAGATGGCCCTTATGGTCTCTTCCAACTCTATGATTCTATGATTCTCTCTCTCTCTCCCTCTCTCTCTCTCTCTCTCTCTCACACACACACACACACAATCTATTTGAGCAAAATTCAAAGAAACAAAACAAAACAAAACAAAATACAAAAACATGTGGCACCTTAATAGCTATTATATTTCAATGTAAGCTTTTGTGAACCAAATCTACATCTTCGGGCATATGGCAGCAGAATGAAACCTTCAATGAAATATAAGTTTCATATCAAATATTCATTGGCTGTTGGGTGTATGGTACATTTACATGCAGTGATTTGGTTTGGTTTTTTTTCCTGGAATTCTTGCACAGACTAGCTCTTCCAAATATCAATCATATTTATTTTGAATATTTTTGCCCTTTCTTTCTTTCTTTCTGTCTGTCTGTCTGTCTGTCTGTCTGTCTTTCTTTCTTTCTTTCTTTCTTTCTTTCTTTCTTTCTTTCTTTCTCGCTACCTAGCCAGTCATCCATCCAATTTATATTGAATCAGACACTGTGGGAAGCACTAATTATACTTCAGCATGAGAACAGAACTGGACGGACCGGGATGAGCTAAACTGTGGAACACACTGCCACAAGATTCTATCAACTTGGATCCCTTTGGTAGAGGACTGAATAGATTCACGGCTAACGAGGCCCCAGGGTGGCTACCAGAGATGTCAGTAATGCTCAAGTCTGAGTACAAGTCTTTACGGATGAGTCCCAAGTCTGAGTGCAAGTCGTAGGGGCAGCAAGCAGTAGGGATGGGCTCGCAGGGACACAACAATGTAACTCAAAACAAATGGGTCCACGTAGTAAGACTCTGCAGAAATCTCCAAGTCAAGTCGGACTCAAGAGCGAGTCAGAACTCACAAGTCCCCATCCGTGGTGGCTACTAGCCAGAACTGCTGGATATCAGCTCTAGGATCAGAGGTACTACATCGACACATATCAGTCGCTGCAGAATACAAGTGTGTGAGAAAGAGAGGGTTCAACTGCCATCAGGTCTTGCTAGCAGGTCCTCCACAGGGAACTGGGAAAGGTGCAAAGGAGAGCGACTAAAATGATTACTGGGCTGGGGGACCTCCCTTATGAGGAAAGGCTAAAATATCTGGGGCTCTTTAGTCTGGAAAAAAGGCGCCTGAGGGGGGATATGATTGAGATGTACAAAATAATGCCGGGCATGAGTGAAGTGGATAGAGGGACGCTCTTCTCCCTCTCACAAAATACCAAAACTAGGTGACATCCACTCAAACTGTGGGTTGGGAGAGTGAGAACAGACAAAAGAAAATATTTTTTTACCCAGCATGTTGTTACTCTGTGGAACTACCTGCCACAATATGTGGTGATGGCATCTAGCCTGGATGCCTTCAAAGGGGGATTGGACAGATTCCTGGAGGAAAAGTCCATCACAGGTTACAAACCATGATGGAGATGTGTAATCTCCAGGCTTAAAACCGGGGTACTTCAAGGGCCAGAGGCAGGGGAGTGCTATCAGGAGACAGAGATCTAGTCTCATGCGCTCCCAGACGCATCTGGTGGGGCCACTGTGAGATACAGGAAGCTGGACTAGATGGGCCTTTGGCCTGATCCAGCATGGCTCTTCTTACATTCTTATGTTCTTATGAACTGAGTGGCTACTGTGGACTAGAGAAGGTTGGCCCAGGTGGGCCTTTGGTCTGACCCTGTCAGGGCTCTTTTTACATTAACTGGTAGATGAAGAGAAGAGGACCAAGGCCAGACCAGTCCTCCAAACAGATGAACAGCCACAGGTCAAGCCACTGAGGAGGAACGTCTGAGGAGTACACAGGGGAACTCTTATTCCAAGGACCATGAGAAACCAACTGGAGGACGTTCTCCCAAGCAGGGGAATCAGGGAAAGAGACTTGCCTCCAAGACCCCCAGCACCGTGTCCAGCTGGTCTTCCCGGAGGGTGATGTTGCTGGAGATCTTCCTCATGGTGTGAATTGACTGCAGCCTCACCTCTTCTATCTCGTCGTTGAACATGTCGACCAG
>JAHTLZ010000007.1:48175284-48198781 GCA_023846285.1 Phrynocephalus versicolor | reverse complement strand
AATAATAATAATAATAATAATAATAATAATAATAATAATAATAATAATAATAATAATAATAATAATAATAATAATAATAATAATCCCAAAGATTGAGGAGAAGGGGAAGTTACGTTGCATCCAGAACTCAAAAAGAAATACATGAAAGTGGTAGAATCATGGAAATGATTGATCTGGTTATAGGTGTGGCATAACTTCAGGTGTCCCCTCTGCTTAAAATGATCCTTTGCATAGAAAGCTTTGGCCTACCCCGATGTTCTAGTCCAGGCCTGCCCATAAGGGACTAATTGATTTTCAATGCATTCCTATGGGAAACCGCTGCTCTACTTACAATTTCTTTACTTATGATCATGTGCTCGGAATAAATTGATAAAATCCATAAGTAGAGGTTTTAGTGTAGTAGCCCTCGGGCAGTTTGGGCCAGAAAAAGTAGACCTTGGCCTATTAAAAGTTGGACAGCCCTGTTCTAGTCTTTTACATGCAGAGGCTTTTTTGGTGTCAGGATGTATGAAAAACACAGTCCTCTTGTCTGTAAGGCAGTCTATGCATTTTTTCATCTCATTCAGTCACACCAGTTCTTTGCCACTTGAAGGATGGTTTGAGCTTTTATAAAACATTATACCATGTGTCTGGAAGTTGAATCATGGCAACTGAGCTTCTTGTGAGATCAAACCATTTCACTCCTCCTCCAAGTAGCGATGAAGCTACTTGGATGAGTAGTGAAATGTTTCAATTTCAAGAAAAGAAGTCCAGTTGCCATGACTCAACTTCCACATAACCTCACCTGAATGACTGAGAATCCTCACCAGGCATTATACCATGTGCAAAACTCTCCAATTCACTGCTTCACTCAGACATTTCAATTCTCCGTGCCAAACCGTTTAAATTGAGCCACTGTGTCTAATGTTAACACAGTTCGATGCTGCATCCATGTGAGTTAAGGGTCCTGGGCCATTCATGTCACTTGTACAGGGCCCTGTATGAGGTTTTTCAGGCTTGCATAGACAATTGAGCCTTATATTTCAGCTACTGTTCCTTTGCAGCCTGGCACAGCAAACAATTGCATTCATTACATAGGATCCTGAGAGTTTTCTTAACTCGTATCTAAGCTCTTGTGACTCCCTAATTTTGGTCTTACCTGTGTAGGTCTGATTTTCATTTTTCCTGTATTGAGTTTTGTTTGTGGGCAGCCTGTAATTACTGTAATACTATCTTATACCTTCTGCCTGATTGTGTTCGTGTGGACGGGTGTGTGATTGCCACAAATACAAGTGTACATGTACATATAGTGTTCTATATGCGAACACACAAATCACCTCTCCTTTTTGCAGTGCAGAGCCAAGGTAATACATGCCACAAATTAACAATAAAACCATTGGGTTTTATTTGGACACTTCCTGTCTTAATTAACTTTAGAGACATCTTACCCAGCGACGTCTGGCACAGATCCTTCTGAAATGTAAGTTTCATCCCTAAATGAGGCATCTGGTTTTTTTAAAATATAAATTTCCAAAAGAGAAAATAAAACCCACTGGAGAGATGCAAATCCTTTTCTGAAATCCCCAGCCTATTGAAAATTTCGTTGTTCCTGCAAGGGGGCAATGACAATAAAGATTCCTATTCCTATTCCTAAAAATGTGTTCTTTTGCCCACACGGATGCACATATAAAACTCAGACTGACATTCAACAGGCTTAATCCCCTTGGAAACCATGTCTGGGTTGGAATGGCATGAGGCTCGTTGCTCAGAAATGCAATCAATTTGTTCTTCCCTAGCTCCATATTTCCTCAGTTTACTTCCAGCTAGACTCAGAGAGGAAATTTCTCTGTTACCCTCTGACATAAACAATAGCAAAATAATTAAGTGAATTCCCATACAGTTAGCGAAACAGCTGGAAAAATGACACCATCAACATTAGACAGTCACTCCTTATTTTCATCTTATTTATTTTAGAGTATTTTTACCTCGCCTTTCTCCTTGGAAAAGGACCCAAGGCAGTTTACAGTAATGAGGGATAATTTACAGTCCAGTACGATAAAGACATGTTCAAGTAGATTAAGAACTGTGTCCAGTTCTGTGCGCCTCAGTTTAAAAAGGATGTTGACAACCTTGAGCAGGTGCAGAGGAGGGCGACCAGGATGGTTGAGGGTCTGGAGGAAATGTTTTATGAGGAATGGCTTAGGGAACTGGGAATTTTTAGCCTCTCTAAAAGAAGGCTGAGGAGGGGTATGATAGCTATGTTTAAATGTTTGAAAGGATGTCATATTGAAGAGGGAACAGGTTTGTTTCCCATGGCTTCAGAGACTAGGACTCGGGGCAATGGTTTCAAAATACAGGAAAAGAGATTCCATTTGAACATTAGGAAGAATTTCATGACAGTTAGAGCTGTTTGGCAGTGGAATATGCTGCCATAAAGGAGGGTGGTGGAGTCTCCTTCTTTGGAGGTTTTTAAGCAGAGGCTGGTTGGCCATCTGTCAGCAATATTGTGATGGGGTTCCTGCATGGCAGGGGGTTGGACTAGATGGCCCTTGAGATCTCTTCCAACTCTATGATTCTATGATTCTATAAGTATTTGAGAACAAGGAATTAATATTTATGTATTTATTTTAGACATGTTCAAGTATTTGTGAACGAGGAATTGAGGAACATCTTAAAACATTAATAGACAACATTACATTAAAGCAACACAGTCATAAGTACAGTGGACCCTCGCATAACAAACAGTTTGTATAACATAAAATCTGTACAACATACAAAATTCTGGAGATAGGGGAAAGTTGCTTAACAAAACTGCCTATGGGGTTGATCCATACAACATAAAAATGGTTGTGATTAGGGATTACTCTGTTTTCAATGCATTCCTATGGGAATTTTGTATAAAGGAAAATTTGCTTAGCAGAATTTCATTTGGAACAGTTTGTTTGTTTGTTTGTTTGTTTGTTTTGGTGCTTATATACCGCCCGTCTTCCGGACAGAACTCTGGGCGGTTTACAACAGAGAATTAATTCCTTTAATTCCTTTATACAAGATACTGCTGTAAACAAAAAGTCTATGTGAACCCATAGATTCCTATAATAATAGATTAAAACTTCAGCTTTCTGCATTACCACCAAGTAAACACAAATTTGTAGAAGAAGTCGCTGGATTTGAACAGGAAACCTTTTCCCAGAGAATAGACCTGGAACGAGATTTTGTAACCTTTGGCCTCTATGTCCATTTTAATGCAGTCCAGCAGGTCCGAAATACTCGGGGAGGCCTTCCAGGGGCCAAAGGTGACGGCTGATTTCTTGCAGGTGTCCAGGCTATGGAGAGCATCCCGGCACTTGGCCACGTCCTCCTCCGTCTTCACAACACACGCCACGACACTGGATTGGCGCGAAGCCACCGCCTCCGCCCGAGCGATACGGATCATTAGCTCAATGTTCTCCGTGTAACTAGGCACCCGGGCGAGGAACTGCTTTCTCGCCACGACTTCCCCAAAGATCTGAGGAGAATCCTCCAGCTGCTTGATCAAAGGCTCGATGTCATAAAAAATAGCTTCTTTGTACACATCCTGGACATCCTGCACAGGCACCCGATTGCTGCGCAGGTATTCCAAGATGTACTTAAAATACACCCCAGGGCGGTCAATGAAGTACCTTCCCTCGGCGTCAGTGGGAGGCTTGGGCTGACTACCGGAAAACATTGTTGCCAGCTTGGAATTGGGATATTTCTTCAAGGTGGTCAGCATAGTGGTAAATAACTCCCCGCCGACGTTTAATTCGACTATTTGCGGCTGCAGAAAACGAAGGAAAGGGATGGGAAATCACTGGTTACACATCTCAACCTTGACAATAAGAGGAACAGAGATTACTGTATTTTATTCTGGAACAAAATGGCTACTTGAGGTGGTAGAATTTTTTAAAAAGCAAATTGTCTGTATTTACAGTATAAATGGGTGGATGAGTCCCCCTCCTTTCTGGCATCAAAACATTTTGGATGGAAGCTAAATACCAGTGGACCCTTGTATAATAAACAGTTTATAAAACATAAAATCTGTACAACATAAAAAAATGCCGGAGATAGGGGAAATTTGCTTAACAGAATCGCCTATGGGGCAAATCTATATAACATAAAAATGATCGCAATTAGGGATTACTCTGTTTTCAATGCATTCCTATGGGAAATTTGTATAAAGGAAAATTCGCTTAACAGAATTTCATTTGGAACGAATTCATTCCTTTATACAAGGTACCACTTGTAGAGACTTGGAAACAAGCTGTTTTACATAGTTATCATGATTTTTGGAGAGGTATTCCCTCGAAATATGTCTGCTTGTCAGAGCATAGCATCCACACATCCTGCAATCAACATCCTTTGTTTCGTGGTTAGTCTTATACCTCGTATCTGTGATGTCTAATTTGGCCTAAGTTTAATGCTCAATCCACCACACCTGAGGCCCTAGCGTAGTCCAAGTGCCTCTGGGGCACACCTCCTGAGGCCAGCACCCTGTGTTGGACTACAACTCCCACAATCCCCATTCATTATATAGCACCTGGGGATGCCGGAGGGTTGATCCCTTAGGAGGAAAGCTGATCATGGGATGATGGCTGTGGTGTCAGCTAGAATGTCCCAGAATTTATGTCCATTTCTGAGTCCGTGCTTAAATTCTGTTAACCCAGGAACTGTGAATCTGTGGAGGATAGTGCCAGGACCCTCAAGTCAGACTGCCAATTCTGTCCACCCCCTTGTGGAAAACGGGCCTTATGCCTGTCTTCAACAAAAACATTAAACCAGGCATGTCCAACTTTGACCCTCCTGATGTTTTGGACCACAACTCCCAGAATTCTAAGCTTAAATTGTCAATGACTGTGGGAGTTGTAGTCCCAAACATCTGGAGGGCTGAATTTTGGACGTGCCTGCATTAAACAATTACTCTCTTGGACTTAAACTCCTAAATACATCATGGCCACTTTTTTAAAAATTCAAATTTTCCTCATCTCCATTCCTTCACCCTGAGAAACAGGTTCCACTGCCCTGTAAAAATGCCTTTGGACTGGCTTTGGATCACAACTCCCATCATCCATCAACTGCCAAGATAACAGATATCAACCGTGCTTTCCAAAAAATGCCACTTTTCCAAGCTTTCATTTCAGAATGAGCTGCCCTGTTGGCTCATTGGGTCCTGCATGGCTCACTCACACGCGTTGCTCTCCCCATCTGTCACTCCTTGACCCGTTCACTGGGAGATGCTGGGTCCTTCAGGTGTGGCAAAGCCTCCTCTGAGAGCCACGCTCGGTCCTGAGAAAACCTCTGAAAGGAAGCACCCTTTTCCCCACTTACCGTTTGCAGACTGGCCCCGTTTTGTTTCCTGAGGGCTTTGGATTCTGAGGAAATGCTCATTTTTTCCCTACCCCTCTTGCGGTTCTGGACTGATGGGCAGTCGGTCAGAGAAGTCCACTTTTTGTCTTGTTGCTTGCTGTCTTTCAGTATGATTGTCTCTTTTGCAGCCTTGCGTACGCATCCAGTCCGCCTGCCTGCCACTTGAGGGCTTTCCTCTCTTAACTCAGACCCAGGTGACAGGTGTCACAGACAGACGCCGTTTTTTCCTCTGCCCGACAACTTCACCACAAATCTCTGGGAGCAAAAGGCACGGAAGTGGCAGGAACGGCCTTCTGCCAGCATCCTGAGTACCTCTTCCCGGTTCCAGCTCCTTGGCACTCCCGTAAATCATGACTCAAGCCCCTCTCTGCTCCTCCCTGCCTCTTCCCTGCTTTTGGCAGAAACAGAGCCTAAAGATTAAACCCTCCCTTTGTGTGCCTGAACCGGTTACACCCTGATTCCCTGGCTCCTTTAGGCCTCCATCTCTTTAAAGGCACAGTGTAGTCATTTGGAAATAAAAAGCATGAATTGAAAAAGTTGTCCTCTTTTTTCTTTTCGGACTTCAACTCCCAGTGTACAACTCGTAGCTGCCCTGGGTGATAGATCAAGCTCTCAGTGATTTCATTTTTTTTCCATTTCTTTATTGAATAAGTCGATTAGACCATTTCAAAGCCACAAGATTAAAACAACAACAATAACAAAAAAACCACATCCAAATACTAAGAAATATACAAATACAATGCATTAAAACAATAACATCACATAGTTCTTGATCAAGAGCTACAAGGGATATATTCACATTTAGTATATATCTTGATCCAACTAGATCACACCCTTACTAACCACCTGTTTCCTTAGAATTGCTGCTTTTACTGCAAAACTTCCAACTTTATGTGTTAAATGATGATTTCTCCCACATAACAAATAGGCAAGTCTGCATGGTTTAGCAACGGTGTGGTGGAACCAAGGGTCACAGGGTCAAAGCTCCGGGACTTTTTAAGTAACAAGGACCGTGGTATCCATCAGCAGAGCAGATTTCTCAGGCTTCCCTCTGAGCGCAGCTTCAACAGCCAGGAAATAAATGGCTTTCCCCAGGTCTGGCATGTTATTGCAAAAAAGCAAAAGTGTTCTGCTTATATACCGCCCCGTACCACTTCAAGTAGTCTCTGGATAGTTTACAGTTTAATTATGCAGGCTACACATTGTCCCGCCCCCCCCTCCAGCAAGTTGGGTACTCATTTTACCGACCTCGGAAGGATGGAAGGCTGAGTCAACCATGAGCCAGCTACCAGGGATTGAACCCCAGGTCGTGAGTGCAGTTTTACCTGCTGTACAGGCATTTAACCACTGCGCCACAAGGCTGACCCTAAAAGCAAAGATAAAGGTTGTGTCCGACTCTGGGGGCAGTGCTCATCTCCATTTCCAAGCCAAAGAGCCAGTGTTGTGCAAGTCCGTGGCCATGTGGCCGGCATGGCCAAACACATTTCTGCTCACGGAACACTGTTTACCTTCCGCTTTTTACGGAAGCACCTATTTATCTAAAGCAAAGGGTTCTGCTTATATACCACCCCATACCACCTCAAGTAGTCTCTGGGCGGTTTACAGTATTCAGGCTACACATTGGACTTGCACTGATATGCTTTTGAACTGCTAGGTTGGCAGGAGCTGGGGTTAACAGCGGGAAGTTGCTCCGCTGTGTGGCACCCAGGATTCGAACCGCTGGGGGGGGGTCAACTTTGCAGCTGACAGTTTCAGCACTCTAGCCTGCTGAGCCAACACACACACACACACAAACACACACACACACACACACACACACACACACACACACACACACAAGCTGTCCCTATTGTAAAGCAAAATATTAGTATATGTGTTTTGTCTTGTATTAGGGATTGAGAGCCATTAACTTTACAAATGACCCGCTCCTCATATGTTAGTGTGGTTTGACCCAGCTTGACAGGGGTGTGCGGTTGACCTGTGCTTTAAAATATACCACTAGATGAATGGATCTCCTTGAGGAGTTGATCCTGGATAAATACTGGATAGCTCAAGTCCAAATCTGGGCTTTTAAATGGAAAACAGAGAGAGAGAGAGGTGCCGTTATGTGAACATAAGAACATAAGAAGAGCCCTGCTGGATCAGGCCAAAGGCCCATCTAGTCCAGCTTCCTGTATCTCACAGTGGCCCCACCAAATGTGTCCGGGAGTGCACGAGACTAGATATCTGTCTCCTGATACCACTCCCCTGCATCTGGCCCTTGAAGTACCCTGGTTTTAAGCCTGGAGATTACACATCTCCATCATGGTTTGTAACCTGTGATGGACTTTTCCTCCAGGAATCTGTCCAATCTGAAGGCATCCAGGCCAGGTGCCATCACCACATCCTGTGGCAGGGAGTTCCATAGACTAACAATGTGCTGGGTGAAAAAAAAATTCTTTTGTCTGTTCTTACTCTCCCAGCCCTCAATTTGAATGTATGTCTCCTAGTTCTGGTATTTGGGGAGAGGGAGAAGAGCTTCCCTCTATCCACTTTACTCTGCAAACTTGGCCACCTCACTGTTTATCCCTGTCTCCAGGTCATTTATGAACAGATTGAAAAGCACTGGTCCCAGGACAGAGCCCTGGGGCACCCCGCTTTTCACTTCTCTCCATTGTGAAAATTTCCCATTGACACCTACTCTTTGTTTCCTGGATCTCAACCAGTTCTCAATCCATAAGAGGACCTGCCCTCTAATCCCCTGACTGTACAATTTTCTCAGCAGCCTTTGGTGAGGGACTGTGTCAGAAGCCTTTTGAAAATCCAGATAGACTATATCCACCGGTTCACCCAAATCTACATACCTGTTGACCTTTTCAAAACATTCTAAAAGACTTGTCAGACAAGATTTACCCTTACAGAAGCCATGCTGATTTTCTCTCAGCAAGGTTTGTTCTTCTATGTGTTTTAAGATTTTTCTCTTGGATGAAGCTTTCCAACATCTTCCCTGGGACAGATGTAAGGCTAACTGGCCTGTAGTTTCCTGGTTCCCCCCTCCTTCATTTTTTAAAAATTGGTGTGACATCTGCTATCCTCCAGTCCTCCGGCACTGTGGCCATTTTAAGAGACAAGTTGCATATAACCGTTAAGAGATCTGCAATTTCATTTCTCAGTTCCCTAATAACTCTTGGGTGGATGCCATCTGGGCCCAGTGACTTGTTAATCTTCAATTTATCAATTAGTCCTAAAACATCCTCTCTTTTAACCTGTATTTGATTTAATCCCATGCACAGCCAATATCACATGAAGACGCAACAAACTTCTAAGCTTTAAGAGGCTCCAGTATCATTTTTTTTTAAAAACCTGTACTCTAACAGATTTCTTCCCATTATTTTTTCTTTTGTAAGTAGAGCTCCCTCATCATCTGAAGCCTTAAACTATTATTTTAGTGCCCTCTGTTTCTAGGGCTTGTTTGTCCAACCGCAGGAATTTGACCACACACCTTTCTTCTGAGAAAGGAAACACCCTGGATTCCTCAGATCAGTTTTATGGCCACAGAAAAATCACAGCTCTGAACCCTAGGCCTGAGGCAAGGAGAGGAAAGGTGGCACACACCTGGATCGTGACACATCCGTGTTTAACGGGCAGATAAACCCATTTTAGTGTTTATGTACTCAGAACACCATGGCTCTCAGATTTAAAAAGAGGATGGGCTGATTTTAATTCCCTCTACATTAGTTAAGTTTGCAGTGTCCTCTGAAGCAAAACAAGTAATATTTTGAGAGTACAGTAGGATCCCCGTATCCACTGATTCATTATCCACTGTTTAGTTATCCACGGTTGGCAGAGGAAAAAATTAAATAATTCAGCAGCCACAAAGCAAGCTGTAAAGCAAGCTATTGTCACAAACAGCAGCTAGAAAGCAAGCTATTGTCACAAATATCATCTGTAAAACAAGCTACTGTCACAAACAGCGGCCATAAAGCAAACTACTGTCTCAAAACAGCAGTCATAAAGCAAGGTACTGTCAGCAAACAGCAGTTTGTGGTGGGCGGGCAGGCGTTCTCTCTTATCCACGGTTTTAATTATCCACGGGAATACCTGGAACCAATCCCCAGTGAATACCGGGATCCTACTGTACCCATCCCAGTTCCCTTGTGGATTGGAAGGAATATGCAACACACTCAAAAACATGGAATGCAACTATAATTGCACATGGATGCTGTAGACTTCTTGTGTAATGCAGCATTTCAGATGACCATCAGCCTCGTTCACTTATTACTGAAAATCCTCAGCGATATTTGTTCCAGCTTTCTTGGGCTACAATGCTCAGAATAGCTAATCCGGCTTAACCACTGATTACTCTGACCAGCCCTGAGCTTTCATGTTTGATTGGCATACACCCACTTGTTGTTACACTAGCCACCATCCATTTGTTGTTCTTGGTACGTACCATCCACATCCTGTCCTCCTCAACTCTTCTGCTCAGCTCTTGCAACCTCACGCCTGTGGCTTCTTGTACTTGGTCTTCTTTTCCTGCTGTGTGCCATCTTTTCCAGCGTTGTGGTCCTCCCCACCCCCTCGTAATTCTGCCTTCTCGTGACGTGCGACAGCTTCAGCCTCATCATTTTTTGCTTCCGGAGATAACTCAGGCTCGATTGTGTACTGAGCACATTTTTATATTGCAGCGAGTCTTGGACTCTCCATGCCCAACAGGAATGAAAGCTGAATACCTTCCATATCCGCGGTCAGGCGAATAGTCAACATTACCTGGCACGACAAAGTTCCAAATAGCATAGTCCTGAAACGAGCTGGAATCTCTAGCACAGTGGTCCTCAACCTGTGGGTCCCCAGATGTTCCTGGACTGCAACTCCCAGAAACCCCTTCCAGCACAGTCAGTGGTGGAGGCTTCTGGGAGTTGCAGTCCAGGAACATCTGGGGATCCACAGGTTGAGAACCACTGCGCTAGCATGTATACTTTATTAAAACAGTGACGCCTACTCTGGCTTGGACACGCTGTGAGAATGGATGATGGCCGGATCCCAAAAGATCTTCTATACGGAGAACTAGCGCAAGAAAAGCGCCCCAGGGGGAGACCAGAGCTGCGGTATAAGGATATCTGTAAGAGGGACCTGAAGGCCTTGGGAATGAACCTCAACAGATGGGAAACCCTGACCTCTGATCGCACTGTCTGGAGGCAAAAGAGACAGCATGGTCTACATAAATTTGAAGAGGCATTTGTCCAACAGGCAGAGGAAAAAAAGCAGGCATGGAAACAACGAAACCAGGGGGCTGGACAAGAATATATCTGCCCCCAGTGCGGTAGAGACTGCCATTTCCGAATTGGCCTATTTAGTCACACTAGGTGTTGTTTTTAGGATCTCTACTCCAGGCATGATACCATAGTCTTTCGAGACTGAAGGATGCCAATGATAGTCCTCCCCCCCCCCAAGATAATTCTGCCTTCTCGTGATGTGCGACAGCTTCAGCCTCATCCTTTTTTGCTTCCGGAGGTAACTCAAGCTCGAATTGATCGAGGGCTCATTTGTTTGCCTTCAGAGAGGGTTTGCCGTGTTAGTCATTTCAAGAATTTCAGGCAAAAATCAAAGAAAAAGCAAAACAAAACAAAATACCCCAAACAAGTGGCACCTTAAAGACTAACTTTTATATTTTAATGTAACATTTCGTGGACACGTCCACTTCTTCTGCTGCTTTATGTCTGAAGAAGTGGACATGTCCACGAAACATTACATTACAGTATGAAAGTTAGTCTTTAAGGTGCCACATGTTTTGGGTCTTTTGTTTTGTTTTCTTTTTATTTGATTCCCCCCCCCCGAAGTTGTCTTCCTGGCCGTTATCTGCAAAGCTCTCCCCCAGCACCACGTCTCAAACGAACCAATTATTTTTCCTGTCAGCTTTCTTTCCTGTCGAGCCCTCACACAACCATACCTGGGGGGGGGTCAGAAATGCCACTTCATTAGCAGCTTCATTCAGAGCAGAGGCCAAGGTTAGCTTAGGCCAACATTCTTACGGGCGGGGCAAAAGGGCTGTGTTGTTTGCAGAGGAAATCTCTGTTTGGTGTAGGGGAGGAATAGTCCGGCAGAGCACCTGATGTTATCGGTGCTGTTGGTTTTGTTTCATCACCTTCTAAAAATGAGCACTGAAGTAAAAAAAAAAGCAAAAAAAAAATACAGACCACTTTACTGTTCCAGGGCAGCTGGCCTTTATCAGATGAGGAAACAAACCATTGGATTTCTGTGAAGATTCTCAGTCATCCTGGTGAGTTTTTCTGGAAGTTGAGTCATGGCCACTGGACTTCTTTTTCTTGAGAGAGAGAAACGTTTTGCTGCTCATCCAAACAGCTTCGTCAGTTTCTTGAGACTAGACAAAGCTGTTTGGATGAGTGGCGAAACGTTTCAATCTCTCAAGAAAAACAAGTCTATTTGCCATGACTCAACTTCCAGAAAAAAACATTGGCTGGGATTGACAAGGAAAATGACAGTTCTCTAACGCCCATAGGGAGGAAAGTATATTGACCCAACATATTTGGAAGGAGACTTCCTTAAGAGACTTAAACAGCTTTTCCTCTGGCTAGTGAGTTCAGCGAGTTAGGCACTGGCTGCAGTTCCAGAGGTGGGGAGTTCGATTCCACACAGTGCCAGCCTGGGTGGCTGTGGGGAAGCTAGTCTGAATGATCTCTACCTGGAAAAGTTCACTTTGAGTCAGAAGTGATTTGATGGCACATAGTATTTAGCTGGCTGGATAGCTCAGTGAGTTAGATATCTGCCTGCGGAGCCAGAAGTTGGGTGTTCGATTCCCCACTGTTCCTCCAAGGAGAAGAACCAGCCTGGGTGGCCTTGGGCAAGCTACACTGATCCAAGATGTAGCAGAAGAAGAAAATGGTAAACTGCTTCTGAATAATCTCTGCCTATAAAACCTTGAAAAATGGTCACCGTAAGTGAGCATTAACTTGACTGTCCATGCTTATTATTAAACGTAGGGTACTCAGGGTTCAGGGGACAAGAGTGGATAAAATATCTGTCTTCAGAGCATGGTGAGAAGCCTTGTGGCACAGTGGTCCAGCTGCAGTAGAGCAGCCAAAACTCTGCTCACAACCTGAGTTCAATCCCAGGTAGCCGATTCAAGGTTCACTCAACCTTCCATCCTTCCAGCTTGCTGGGAATAAAATAAATTGTTAAACGCTCAGAGAGTGCTTTAAGTACTAGGGGTCAGTCTATAAGCAACACACTTTCCTTTTAATGTTCCTTTTTTTTTTTTAGACTACATCTTCCAAAATCGCCTGGGCTGAAGAGTTCTGGGATGTGTAGTGCAAACAGTAAATGTGCTGAAAATGTTGACTTCCTATATGGAAGAAACTTGGGGAATAGCTAACTATCTGTAGTGTTGGTAATTCGCTTAAAAGGTGAATATGTCCATTTATCTCTGTCCCTCTCAATCAGTTTGACTCCAAGGTCTTAAGAAACACACAGAGTCGAGTAAGAAAGCAAAGTGGAAAAATAAGCAACATTTGGAATATGTTTTGTTCATAACGTTTTATTGACAATGAGTGCATACACTCAAAATGTATATAAAGCCCTAAAATAAAACCTGTCCTTCAGACAAGCAATATACTAAAATATGAGTTCTTCACAATTGCTCTGCATCAGAGATATAAAGAGTAATTTAAGATTAGATATAGCTCTGTATTTTTTCTAATTGATATCAGTATTAGTAGAATAATTTAACTGTATAATAATAATAATAATATAACAATTATATAACAACAATAATAACAACATTATCATTATTTAAAACAGTCAAGTATTTTAATGTATTCTCGAAGGCTTTCACGGCTGGGATCCGATAGTTGTGATTTTTTGGGCCGTTTAGCCGTGTTCTGGAAGTTTTCCTTCCTGGCGGTTCACCAGACTCTGTGGCGGGCATCTTCGGAGGGAAAGGAGCTCAGGGAACTAGGAGTTCTCTCTGTGCTCAAGTATTGTGTCAGTCAGAATCCATACATTGCCATGTAAAATTATTCTCTGCAACAATGGGCAGCCTCCAGGTGCCTCAGAATGGAGTGACCCTGTGGAATAATTTTTGAAAGGAGATCTGTTAAACACTTCCTCATCGATCCGAAAAGGGCAACTAGGACGATCAGAGGACTGGAAACCAATCCCTCTGGGGAAAGACTGAAATAATTGGGCCTGTTAAACCTTGAGAAAAGGAGACTGAGGGGAGATAGGACAGACCTTTTCAATTGCTAGAAAGGTTGCCATACAGAGGAGGAGCGGGATCTGTTCTCGATCATTCCAGAGCACAGGGTATGTTGTAATCTGCTCAAGCTACGGGAAGCCAGATTTAGGCTGAATATCAGGGGAATCAAGGCTGCTTTTACACGACCACTAAAATCCGCTGCAAAATGCTTGCAGATGCAGAGCATAAAACTGTTTTTCCCACCAGCAGCGGACTTTTAAAAAAAATGAAGTACGACCACGCCCACTTAAGCGCGCCCCAGAGCATTTTACAAGTACCTGGTCTGGAGGAGGTAAAATCCTTGTTGCTGTTCCTTGTTGCTGTTTTAAAGCATTGCATGCCTGGCCCTCCTCCGCTTTTTGTTTGTTTTTGTTGGGTTTCTTCCCCCTCCCTTTTAACAGACAGAAATCCTAACGGGCTGGAACAATTAGCTGCTGCGATGGCAGGCGGAGGTGAGCCTGCATTTTTTTCTCTCTCCCCTCACCACAGACAGAAGCAATAGAATCAGAGTGCGGGAGGTGGGAACACAGGAAGCAGAACAAAAAACATGTTGGGGGGATCTGCATTTAAGTTGCCAGCGGCTTTTAGGAGTCGTGTAAAAGCAGTACAACAACAGAACCAATTACTTTGGGGGGGTTGTGAGCACTCCCACCCTGGAAGCATTCTAATGAAAATTCGACAGCCCTTGTCAGCTCTGCTTTGATTTGGATTCCTGCATTGAATGGGTGGTTGGACTTGAGGGCCTTTTAGGCCACTTCCAACTCAAATTATTCTACGATTCTATGGTTTATCCCTGCGGTAGCCCACAAAAGGATTGAAAGTCTCTATGCAAACATTGGATCAAAACATGATGCCGTATTCATGTAATACTTGAACAGAGGACATTTAAACCCCAATTAATGAGACACGGCACAATTTTTGCCCTTCATATTTAGTCCTCCAGACCTTTTCCCTCTCCTGAATGAATGTGATATTTCCAAATTGAAATTCAAGAAGTTGTATACTTATTTACCTAAAATATTTTTATCCCACTTTTCCCTCAAAAAAGGACCCAAGGCAACTTGGATCACCCTTGAAGTGGGACTTATTCTGAGCAATTATGCCTAAACGGGAGTTGCAATTACCTGTTGCTGTTTATGGTGTGTGTGGTTTTTTCCTCAGAAGCTGAGCCTCTTTTCATTCTGGTTCATCTGCCCCATAATTTCATTATATTTGGAGGTCACGGCTTTGGCTCTCCTGGTCAACCGGGTGAGGATACGATACAAGCTAGAGACGTGGTAATAAAATAAGCTTTCAGGGTCCTCCTCCTCTTTGATTTCCTGCTCTTTCATCTGGGTGGCTACGGGAAACGTCTGGTTAAGAGGAACCAGGCCGTCTTCCACCATTGTTTTGATGGATTTCAGCAACGTGTAATATTCATAAAGATCCTTTTCATTTGAGCTTGAGTCCAATGTGTTGGCCAGGTCTCCTAAGGAAACACCTTGGAGAAGGCTAGGAAACATCACCGTTTGTTCCATCTTGCGGACAGCAGAGAAGTATTCTTCCATGGTTTGTTGATGCCTCAACAGCGTTTTCCAAAGTGCAGTCAGTTCTGAATATGTCCCACTCCTATCGTGGCAATTTATGGCCACGACCAGATGGCAATCAGTCATGGAGGGCATGATCAGGATATGTTCCGTGCGAATAGGGAAGGGCACTCCTCTTTTCCCAACAAATCACATCCCTTCTTCCGCCCGTCTCCACCAATGGTCAGTTACCTTTTTTGTGTGGTGATCAAAATGACTTTTATTTGCAGCTTGGAATGCTCTCAAAACTCATGTTGGGCTGGGAGCCAGATGTTTGACCCCAGAGGGTAGGCTGATCGATCGCAACCTGGCAATTGTGCCAGCCAGGTGCTCAGCGGAAAATTCCTTACACAATCCTGAGAAAAAGTCACTTTTTAATCATTTCAACCAGAAGCACAAAACAAAAGCAAAAAAAGAAGAAGAAAAGAAAGATGTTGTGGCACTTGAAAGATTACAGTATTTACTAAATTTTGGTCTAAAATTGTTAAACTCAAAATTGAGGGTTGTCTTATACACAGAAGTAAGCTGAGGAGAGAATCGCACAGTTGCAAAAGTGTAATTTTGGGATGGAAAAGTAGGGGGGATTTCTTATATATGGGGAGCATCATACAATTGTCCCCCGCCCTTTCGCGGTTCATATAATGCAGTCCCAGTATATCACGGGTCCGCAGTATATGAAAAAAAGGCCCCCTGGGGTAAGGAAGAAAGGCCTTCTCAGGCCCGTTGAAGGCCCCAAAAGTGCTTCCCCACAAACCGGAAGTGACTTCCGGTAAACCAGAAGTGACCTCTGGATCACTAGAAAGCACTTTGGGGGGCTCTGAGAGCCTGGGAAGCCCCTTGCAGGCCCGTTTGGAGCAGTGCCAGGCCTGGGGTAAGTACAAGAGCCCCCAGAGAGCCCCCCCCCAGTCTCGACACAACCCAGCATCTGCATATTGCAGATTTTCAATTATTGCAGGTCGCGTCCCTAACCGTTTTACTGTAAAGGCAGGAAACTACAGGTAACTGCTATCATTTCCTTGTTCACTTCTTTCATGGAACATTGCCCACTCCACTTCTTTAGATGTAAGAGCTAGAATGCGAAGATGCTGCAACACCATTTTCATCTGATTCACAGATGTGTACCTTGCAACCTACCTGATCAGTTCATTACGTATAACCAATGTCAAAGTTCCCTGGTGCAACATTGGAACTGATCCAGGAGTTCATAGAATCATAGAATAATGAAGTTGGAAGGGGCCTAACGAGGCCCTCAAGTCCAACCCTCTGCTCCATGCAGGAATACAGTTGAGTCATGGCAACGGGGCTTATTTTCTTGTGGAATCAAACGTTTCATTACTCATCCAAGTAGCTTCTTCAGGCTAAGGAAGGATGGTAGGAAACCTCCAATTTATACTCCACCTTGATTTCATGCCACCCTGGTCTGAATAGGATCTTTCAGTGGACAATGGCCTGAACAGTTTCGTTAGATGGACAATTGGCCCAGGCGAGTCTCTACCTTAGTGTGTTTGTGGGTGTGAAGTGAACGGGGGCATGCGGTGCTTGCCAAAAACCCCTTTAAGCTATTTGGACACACTGGCCATTGGAACTGATGCAACCCCATCATTAATTTGGATAAAGGGATGGAGAATATCCATCACGATCACTTTCCCCACTTTTTTTTTAAACTCCAGGTCATTCTATCAAATTGACATAGGCTGCTTTTACACGACCCCTAAAATCCGAGGCAAAGGGCTTAAAATTGTTTTCCCACCAGCTGCGGACTTTTAAAAAAAATTAAGTATGACCACACCCACCTAAGCGCGCCCCAGCTCATTTTACAAGTACCTGGTCTCCGGAGGTAAACAATTTTCCGATGCGGATTATAAAGCTATGGATGCCGGGCTCTCCTCGCCTTCTGTTTGTTTTTTTGTCCACGCCACCCCTTTAAGAGACAGGAATCCCTACGGGGCTGCTCTGACCGGCAGACGGAGGTGAGCGGAGGTGAGCCTGCATTTTCTCCCTTTTTACTTTCCCTCCCCTCATCGTAGACAGAAACAATGGAGTGCGGAAGGGTGGGAACACAGAAACAGAATAAAACCCACACGATCTCTGGTCCGAATTTAAGTTGCCAGCAGATTTTAGAGGTCGTGTAAAAGCGCCCATATTTTTTCAACATTTGAAATCTCTTTTCAAAATTTAGAAATCTTAGAGCACTCTGAACCATCTGCGCTGGCCAGATGCAATATAATGTACCAAGTAGAGCGATTTTCAGTGTGGAAAAGGACCATCCAGTAGCTGCCCTCTGTATACCTGCAAGAAAAAAAGATAGAGATGGCAACTTTTCCCTCCTCTTCCTCTTTCTCCTCATTTATCTCTTCTTTTCCCCTTGTTATCGTTCTCCAGATTTAGCATTTCCTTTCAGTAGCCATGAGTCCAGCACTTGCCCGCTCCACTCTGTCAGGGTGACACCAGTCTGAGGTACAGCTACATCCTGGCCCTTTGCTCTATTGTTTTACAGAGAACTGTCCTCTGTTCTCAGGGGATTTCGTCTTTTTTCAAGGTGTTCCCCCCCAGTCAATGGGTTCCTCCCTCCACTCGCAGCTGGTGCCTATTGTGTTTGGTGGGGCAGGAGGCTCAGCCGAAAGGCCAAGCCAGTGGAGATAGTCAGGCAAGGTCAAAAGTGAGCATTCAGAAACAAGTAGGCAGGTGGGAATCCTTGAAGGCACGCAGGAGCTGGATGGCTGAGTAGCCTTATCTTGATTCGGGGCAGTGCCCTGTTTGCCCTGATGGACCAGCCTCCTCTGGTCCAGGCTGAGAGGGTTTTTTTTTTTAAAAAAAGAGAAAGAACCATCAGGATGGAGACTAGGGATCACATTGTCTTTCATCCACTCTTAGCAGAACCTGGAGAGTAGACTCAGCAGGCACACAGCTCACCTAGAATCATAGAACCATAGAGTTGGAAGAGACCTCAAGGGCCATCTAGTCTAACCCCCTGCCATGCAGGAACCCCCATCACAGTGCTCCCGACATGTGGCCATCCAGCCTTTGCTTTAAAACCTCCAAAGAAGGAGACTCCACCACCCTCCTTTGGGGCAGCTCTAATTGTCATGAAGTTCTTCCTAATGTTTAAATTTAATCTCTTTTCCTGTAGTTTGAGATCATTGCCTTGCGTCCTAGTCTCTGAAGCCATGGAAAACAAACCAGTCCCTTCTTCATTGTGACATCCTTTCAAATATTTAAACATACCTATCATATCCTCTCTCAGTCTTCTTTTTGTAAGGCTAAACAGTCCCAGCTCCCTAAGCCGCTCCCCGTAAGACATTTCTTCCAAGCCCTGAATCGCCCTCCTCTGGACCCGTCCAAGAATGTCAACATCCTTTAGACCTCATATTTCCCATCAAAGTGATCATGGAATTAGAAAGGTCCATGGTTCATTCAGCCCACCTCCTGCTGTGCAAGAAACTCATGGCTAAAGAGTCCTTGGTGGTGTATGTATTGTAATTTGTAAAATATACCTGTAGTGTATTATAATTCTGTTCGGATTAGACCAGAGGTTCTCAACCTGTGGGTCCCCAGAAGTTCCTGGACTGCAACTCCTGGAAGCCTCCACCACTCGCTGTGCTGGAAGGTGTTTCTGGGAGTTGCAGTCCAGGAACATCTGGGGACCCGCAGGTTGAGAACCACTGGATTAGACCCTTCATTTCTGATTTTGCCTCCATTATTTAAAGCTGGGGCATACAGTTTTATCTAAATCAGCAATTTGTGGGCCATCCTTTACATGAGCAGGGGGAATTCTGGTGGCAGCCCCCTGACCCAGACTACCAGTATTTTTAAAAGCAGGTTGGATTTCCTTTGTGGGGTTCACGAGGCAGTTTTACCGTTCACTCAAGAGGCATCATGTGCTGAATGCTGATGCCAGGCTTGCCCCTAATCCTAACAATTTTAGCTAGCAGGGTTAGCCACAGCGTTGGAAAATTCCTGTCTCATGCTTAGCTGGTGGGAAGCCTGGCCAAGTAAAGGATGACAAAAGGGAATGTTTCACTATTTGCCCTCAGTTTGTGCAATTGGCCGTCACCAGAGTTTGGAAGAGAATTCCGAGCCACTGGAAGGTCGAGCCATTGGAAGAGTGCTTTCCAGACCACTGGCTCAGACAAGATGTTGAGAAATGACCTTAAAGTCTGGAAAGTGTGAGTCCCTTCTAAATATATCTTAAAAGCCTTTGGGGACTGGCAAGACTGAAAGAAGAGACACAGAAGCCACCTTATACAAGGGTCAAAATGGTTCTCCTTGCTTCTCAGCGTGTAACTTCTATCCTAACAAGCATTCCATCAAAGATACTGGCTCCCAATCTGAAAGACACCAAAATAATGTATCTTATTGACCTTGTTGTGTATTGATCTGTATTCCTATTATCTGTACTTGCTTTTGTTGAAGTAACTGCCTTCCTGTTCCAAAGGGAAGAGGCCTATTGGTTTATTCAAGTTGCTGCATTTGCATCCTCAATCCTATTGGTTTCTGCCAAAAGGCAGCTTTGTGATTGGTTGTAATTGTTCCCTCCAAAATGTATCTGTTCCTAGCCAGTCCTCGCTCCTATAAATGTAGCTCCCTCTCCCCAGTCCCACTAGAAGCTGTCTCCAGCCTGCTATGTCAAAGAGCTGAAATCACTTGCTGAAATCACTAAACCCCACGACACAACACATTCCATCAAAGATACTGGCTCCCAATCTGAAAGAAACCAAAATAATGTATCTTATTGACCTTTCCCACTTTCCTATGTTCTTCGGCCCCTGCCGTCTAATTTTGTCACAGGAGAAGACCATCACAATGGGCTCTTGTAGAAAGCTTGCTGGGGTCATTTGACAAAAAAGGAGGGCAGAGGTGCTAGGTTTGGGTGAGGGATGGAAGAAAGAGGAAATGACATAAAATAAGCCACATGGGGATTTAGACAGGCGAAATGATGCAGGAAAGCATGCTTAAACCCCCCAGCCCAGTGTTGGCGAACCTATGGCACGGGTGCCAAAGGTGGCACTCAGAGCCCTTTCTGTGGGCACCCGACATCGCCCCTTGACAGCCACCTGTATTCGGGTTAGAACATAACAACATAAGAACATAAGAAGAGCCACGCTGGATCATGCCAAGGGCCCATCTAGTCCAGCTTCCTGTATCTCACAGTGGCCCCAATAAATGCCTCTGGGAGCGCACGAGACTAGATCTCTGTTTCCTGCAACTACTCCCCTGCATCTGGCCCTTGAAGGACCCCGGTTTTAAGCCCGGTAACCTGTGATGGAGTTTTCCACCAGGAATCTGTCCAATCCCCTTTTGAAGGCATCCAGGCCAGATGCCATCACCACACCTTGTGGCAGGGAGTTCCATGGACTAACAACACGCTGGGTGAAAAAAATATTTTCTTTTGTCTGTTTTTACTCTCCCAGCCCTCAATTTCAGTGGATGTCCCCAAGTTCTGGTATTTTGTGAGAGGGAGAAGAGCTTCCCTCTATCCACTTTACTCACGGCCTGCATTATTTTGTATGTCTCAATCCTATCCTGCCTCAGGTGCCTTTTTTCCAGGCTAAAGAGCCCCAGATGGTTTAGCCTTTCCTCATAAGGGAGGTTCCCCCCACCCAGCCCTCCTCACAGCAGACTCAGTGCTAAAGTGTTTCCAAGACCTTTAATCCATGCAATACTAACACCCTTGTACAGTTAGAATGAAGAAGCAAAAAAAGTTTTGTAAAAAAAGAGCCAGGATCACTTTGTGCCACTTTGCCCTGCTTTAAGCAGACTTTAGTCCCAGGGGTTTTGATATTTTGGGGAGCAAGGTTTTGTCCTGAATTTTAAAGTTTCATCAGCACCAGCCATTACTGCACGAGGTCATCTGTCGCTGACTGGTTGGTTGCAACAGACGGCATGACCTTGGCACATATGAACGAGGGGGGTGTCGGGGTTTTATGATAAGGTTCAGTTCTATTTTCGGAACAATTTCAGTGTGTAAATACAAGTGCCTTGAAAAGAAATGGTTGCCTCAGATGCACCAGGAGAAAGGTTGCAATTTCATCAGACCGAGGTGCGTCCGTCGCTGGCAGAGAACTCATTCCCAGGCCACGCTTCCCACGTCTGAGCTTTGCTTGGTCTGGGCTACATATATTGCCTCCCACCAGGCCACAAACCAGAAAGCACGCCGCTCTTACAGCTGGACTCAACTGCCTGGCTGGGACCTCACGAAACTCCCCTCTTGCAGACATGGAAAGTTACTTCTCGGCCGTCCGGAAGATGGAGCAAACCGTGATGTTCCCCAGCCTCCTCCGAGGAGTCTCCCTTGAAGAGCAGGACGGTGGGTTGGACGCAGACTCCGACGACACCAAAGACTTGCACGAACATTACACCCAACTGAAGTCCATCAAGCAGATGGTGGAAGGGGGCTTAGTCCCCTTGGACGGGTGGCAGCCCAGCTTATCCAACCGAGGGAAAGAGAACCAGGCCGAAGAAGAAGCCGATCTTGAGAGACTCCTTTATTACCACGTATCTGCCCTGCAAGGCGTTCTTCATCAGCTCACAAGGAGAGCCGACACTGTGACCTCCAGATACAACAGAATCATGCAGCAGATCAACCAAAACAACATTTCGCTTAGGTGGTGAAGGGCAAACCATGAACGAGACAGGTAAGTGAACGGCCAAAGTGACCTCTTGCCAGGAAAATTCGCTTGATTCCTCTGTGTTTCCTTCATACGGCTTTCCAATAGTCCTCTGTATAGCCAGAAGTGAGGAACACTGGAAATTGTTGTCTTAGAAGAACTTCTAGAGAACCTGAGTTACCCACTCCTGTTTTTTTAAATCCTTATTTCTATCCGACTTGTCTGGATGGAAACCTGTCTAACAGAACCAGCTCATGGAATCTGATACTGCAGGAAATGTCTGTGTGTGAACCTCCAAATGCAGTTGGACAGTTGTTCCCATGATCCTTGGCTCTGCTGACCAACTCAGACATTACCTGGGTGGCTGTGGGCATACCCATCCCTCTCCCAAATCTACCTTGCAGGGGTGTTGTGGGAATGAAAGGGGATAACAAGTTGGCTGCCCCGAATTCTGCAGATGAAGCACCTGATACAGGTGTAATAGGTAGATATTCTATTCCAGATAGATCAATGAAATGTAGTGTTAATAGCTGGAAATGGAGTTTGTGAATGTTGTCGGAACCCAGCCATAAAACAAAGAACTTCAGCAGGGAAAACATTATGGAATCTGCTGCTGTCTCTCCTATGTTAAAGGCAAATTGGGGGTGGGGGGTGGGGGAGAAGGTGATATAATAGTGGGGTATGTAACAGTTCAGTTACTTGTCTGGCCCTTCTATTGTGTGGTTCTGAAGCACCGGCCAATCATCACTCAAAGAGGATCGACCAATGCTTTTTGGAACTACAGTTCCCAGAATGCCCTAGTGAGCATGACGGAGGAGTTCGGGAGCTATCATTCTAGGAAAGTCATCCATCCATCCATTCATTTAAAATATACCTTAGCTTCCTCCTCTAGGCAGCTTACAACATGAAACCAAACAGTATTAAAAGCTAAAAAAAACCCACATTCTGTAAATTATTGCAATATTTTAAAAATAATGATACAGGCTTTGTATTAAAACTAGTGGATAAAAACCGTTTAGATTTAGAAAAATTCTAAAAACACATTAAAAATAAAAAGCAAAAAGCAACTTTGTCCGGCTGTGGGTATAACTAACTGCTTTGTTGATGCATGTCGCATAAAGGGCCATGTAAACATCTGTTTCCCTATTATTTTTAATTCACAGGCAAGTTGGAAATCTCTCCGGGTACCTTGTTGATCAATGGCCTGCAGAAAAACCAGTTTGACCAGCCATTTCAGAGACGTGGGACTGTCCTCTGAACACTGCCGTATCACAGCAACGTATCTGCCTTTTTCAAGGACTCAGTGTTTTTGTTCTCCTTCGTTATTTATGCCTGTACCTGAATTCTAAGACAGACTGCATCTATGCTTTGAGTGGTTTGGAATGACTAATAATTTAAATGGCGAGGAAGCTTTTTGTATCTCTAATTATATTTTTTTGGCCTGTGGCAATAACCTCAGAAGACAAATAAAGTTACTTATTTTTTAATAAAGAAGTTGCTGCCATTGTTTTATAATACATAATATCCATACTATGTTTTATGATGGTTTGTGTATTTGCATGTATCATATCATAGTATAGATGCAAAACTAGGCTACAGGCGATACTTTTATAGGCCACTAATTAAAAAAAATTGTATAGTATAGTACAGTACCTGAACCGCGAAATGGCGGGGGATGACTGTATAGTATAGTATAGTATAGTATAGTATAGTATAGTATAGTATAGTAT
>JAHTLZ010000007.1:48119550-48159092 GCA_023846285.1 Phrynocephalus versicolor | reverse complement strand
CAAATTACATAAAAGAAAACAAACATCAACAACGGTGCACCCCTTCACCAACAGGATCACTCTTCATATTTACATTCGTCATCCTCCCCTCCAGAACAAAATCGACTGCTGTGCGGAAACCTTACCCTTATTCCGTACAAGTACGTATTCAATGAATTTACCCCATATATCATAGAAAATACCTCTTTTTAACTCTCCTTTTTAACCTTGAGAGAGCAGGACAATTTATCATTTAAAGCAATATTCCATACTTCATTATACCATTCATCTAAACATAGTTCATATTTAGATTTCCAGTTTCTAGCAATTATTAATCTAGCTGCTGTCAACAAATTTGTAATCGACTCTTTAGTTTTAACATCATATTATGATCCACAAATATTGATAACAGAGCAATTTCAGATTTGGGCTCTATAGTCATTTCTAGTATATCATTTAGTTCTTTAAAAATACATTTCCAAAATTTCTGTATCTTTTCACATTCTCACCACAAATGATAAAAGGTACCAATGTCTTCACCTGCTGACGATTCCGTGCAAATGGCATTGAGATATATCCTATCTCTTCAACCTGGAGGTTGTCCTTAGGCATCCATAATACCAATTGATACCCGTCCTCCATGAACTTGTCCAATCCTTTCTTAAAGCTGTCAAGGCTGACAGCTGTCACTTCTTCTATAGACCAGTGATCCTTTGGGTAAAAAGTACTTTCTTATTTGAGATCTAGCACCCAAAAGTTCACAGAGTGCCCCCTTGTTGTGTTGTGCTAGAGGGAAAACTTTTTCCTTATCTACTTTGTCCATACAGTATATGATTATTTCTAAACTTCAATCAGGTCACCTCTTAGGCACAGTCGTTCAAGAGTGAAGAGGCCCAGCCGTTGCAGCCTCAGATGGTAAGGAATGTGCTCCAGTCCCAAATCATTCTGGTTGCCCTCCTCTGCACTTTTTCCATTTCCATAATATCCTTCTGGAGCTTTGGTGACCAGAACTGTACACAATACTCCAGATGGGGCCTCACCATTTGGTTTATGCTGGTTTAGTGCTGTCTTGTCAAACTGCCTTTTCAATCTTTCTTTTGCTGCTTGAGCAGGCAGGAATGAAACAGGTGAACCATGTTCCCAGCAGGAATTGAAGTCACAAAGCACTGCTTGACTAAGTTACCTATTGATGGAGAACAGAGATTCAAGTTTTTTTGGAGCTGCTCACACCATTAACCACTTCATTAATGGTGTGTGTGTGTGTGTGTGTGTGTGTGTGTGGAGAACAAACACAATACCTGGAGGCTATCACTGGCCACCTTTTAGGTACCCGTGTACTGCCACTTCTTCTTCACATTGGCTAGCTCTGGTGTTCTCTTAATTGGACATACTGTAGTGAGTAATGATGTTGGAGTAATTTTATGAACCTGACTGGATGCTTACACCACCAATGAATGTGTTCTTGGTATTGTTTTGGCATATCATCTTTTAGTGTAAAGACCCCGTTTGGGAAATTGATGCCCCACTGCCTCGGTGAACAGAGTCACCCTGTGCAGTCTTGGGCAAGCTACACAGTCCCAGAGTGCCTCAAAACCTAATGGTAACTCACATTCTCTACCTTGGAAATCCTTTAGAACGATCACTGCGAGTCAGAACTGACTTGACGGTTCATTAATATTATACAGTAAAGCGCAGAATACCTTCCTATCTGGCTTCAATAGTGCGTGCATTTGGGTGGTAGTGGAAAACCTCTTAGAAATAACTGAAAATTGGATATACGATCCCCATTTTCTTTTCTGGATTTCTGGTTACTTCTTGTTAATGTAATCTTCATTCCTGGGAAGTGGATGCAGTTATTTGCCTTGGTATTTCATAGCATAATACTGGTACACATACTAAATCTGAAAATTATAGCAGTCACTCAAAACACATGTATACTATTAGCCAACAAGTCTAAGAGTCTTACAAGGATACAGGCAGAAACACATAGAAACAATTATTTTAAAAACTCAGTATGTATATAAAAATGCACACTTTATTTACATATTTCACCATGCATGATTGTACTCAAATTTCTTTACTTGAGGCACATGATCTTATAAGGGTAGACCCTGTAAGTCCACTAAACTGTAGTCAGAGCCACTCAACCTGAAGATTTAAAAAAGCTATGTTCCATTAAAAATATACAGTATATAATTATACATTATTTTGTAAACAGTTCCCCCCACTCACAGACTTCACCCTTCTCATACTAGAAATTACCCCCAACATCTTTAAGAATAGGTTTGGACCACTTTGCTTCAAAGCCTTTAAACCACCCCCACCCCCAAATAAGCGGCTTTTTTGGAGCAGGAGGCAACATCCACTAGCATTCTGGGCCCAGCCTCTGCATAGTTAATTTTCCAGAAGAATTCTCATGGACTTAGCCCACTGTAAACATTATTCTTCTTTTCGCTTGACAGCTGGTGGTCTCACGAAGACAGACACATATAGTTTGATCCAAGCATACATGATGCCTAGAGCACAATATACAGAGGTGAACATTAAAGGGAGGAAGGGAAACTTCTGCATCCAGGATGTGAAAGGAAATACGATTTCACAGATGATTTCTAGAGGTATCAGCCCAGTGAGGTAGATTGTTTCCAGCCAGTTAAGCAGGGGTCCTTGCTTCCTATTGAAAGAGAGCAAGAAACAGAGGATTGTAATGTAAAGGAAGTATTGACTTTATAAATAAAGTATTTACTTTATAAAACTTCTGGTTTCTAAAGACTCTCCCATGTTTGGAAAAAGTGTGCAAACGTTTTATCGGGAAAGCAGGCTAGAAGCCGATACAGAACCCATTCTGCAAAACCAAATAATTTAAAAAGAAATTACTGTGTTAGTGAACAGGTGATTGAGAGGCGCTTGAAAGCTAAACCAGATCAAAACAAAAGGCTTGCCTTTGCACTAGACATACCACAAACCACGGAAGGACGCAGTTAGATGGTGCTTCAAAAAAGTAACCAAGCTGTGGTACTGCATAACATTAAAAACGTTTTGGGATTCTCCAGGATTCTCCAATGACTTGATCACTATTAAGACCTAAATGATCTAGTTCCAATTTACAGGTGAATCTCTTCAGTCCATGTCCAGTGAGACTAGTAGAGGTTCTAAATATTTGCAACATCAGGGAAAGAATGATGTCCATGCAGAGACCCGCTGCAGAATCAAGAAAGACTCTCTCCTTCCCCATCTACATTCCTATTTTCTCACTTCCTCTGAGGCATCAGGGACATTCAGACAAGCTTTTACGTTAGGGGTTCTCAAAGTTTTCAAACAGCGGTCCGGTCCACCATGCCCCAGACACCACTGGGGGCCGGACCACAGTGGGTGGGGGTAGTGGGGGACCTTGCCGTAGCCTTCCTACTTTGAATGCCCCACTAGCCAGCATGCTGATCATCTGAGTGGTAGTTGGGGGGAGTGGGTGAAGCAACATAGCCCACTGCTTTGAACTGCCTCAGCAATAGAAGTTGCTGCGGAGGCTGGCTTGCTTGCAAAGCAGGGGGTAGGTGGGGGTTGCAATTGTTCCCGGGGGCCGGATTCAGGACCTTGGGGGGGCCACATCCGGCCCCGGGGCCTTAGGTTGAGGACCCCTGTTTTACGTGGTACAGAACTGCAACCCAGTACAGTTACATTTTGTGAGGAATGATATGATAGGAAGGAATTTTCTTTCTGACAAGATAAACTTGGAGTGTAGATGTTTATGTCTGCAGATGGTAGAACATACCAAGGCTCATTTGGAATTATTTGCTCTAGTAGTACCTTTTCATATTGAATTTTAGCATAAAATTAACCAGAACCAGGCCCCTATCCTTTGTCCTCTTATCTTGGAATTATTTTGATCTCTAAAAGCAATGGCATTTTTGTATTAATGTTGCAGAGAAAATTTATAGTGCAAAACACTACTATTAACATGTGAGCTTATTCTGTACTTAGATGAGAGACCTGTAAAATGTAACTTTAAGGCCTGCTGAATACAGAAGGACTTGTTTGTGAGTGAACTAGGTCGCAAGGTTAAAACCACCACCCACTAGATTTTAATATTTTGCAGTGCATTTGTTTCATTACAGATGTAATCCTAAAGCACTTCAAGATAAAGGATTTAATATATCTCTCAGCAAACACATATAAGGGTGAGTTGCACACATAGACTTCTACTCTGGAGTATGTTGTACAGAACACAATGAAGTTTTTTTAAAAATTAATTAAACAGCCAAAGGACTGCAGAGTTGGTTCTCCTAGCATTCTAGAGGAAATGTTCTGTTAGTAGCCGATCTGCTGTGTTATTACCTGAATATGGCCTTTAATGAGGAGAAGCTGTATACAGAGAACAGCAGCATGAGCAGTATCTTAATTGGCAGTTCTAAAACATAAGAGAAACCATACATTTTAAATGCACCAAGTTACAATATGCACGATGACTAAAGCAATACAGCTAAAGGGGGGGGGGAAGAACAATTATCTCTTTAATTGCAACCAAGTATATCATCTCAAGGCACCAAATGACAAAAGGCACTTGCTCTTTCAAAAATGCATACATTAAAACGTACCTTTTTAAAAAAGTTCCCTTATCAATCTGTTTTATTAAAAAGCTTCCAGTCAATTAAAGCTTATGCTAATTTAGATATAATTCAATGCACTTCACATAGCCTGTCAGCAATCCTAACAACAACCTTGTAAAGTATGGCAACCTTTCTATTGGAAAAGACAGCCTTAAGTTTAAGAGAAAGAAGTAAGGAAAGGAGGAAGGTTTCCTAATATGTGTCTCTGGTGAAATCTTGGGAAGCGATGAGATCTGAATAAAGGAATTCCTGATTTGTAGCCTGCCCTCTCAGTAATGATGCTACCAGCTTACTGAAATAAGTATTCCAGAAGATAATTGAGAAGTGCATATTTAACTGATGAAAACCAAGGACAGAGTTTTTGCTTTTTTAAAAGAAAAGCAGAAAATCCATGCAGATTTATCCATGGATCTCATTAACAACAAGCAACCCAAGGTACAGAAGACCTGCCATAGGATGAGATGAGGTGCCCTCAAAGTAGGTATCACGTCCGTTACAAACTCTTAGCCATATTACTGTTCTCCCCCCACCCCGTTTCATTAAGGACAGTGCTTTCTAAAACAGAAACACAGTCCATCATGTGACACATGCACAACATCCATAAACAGAATTGGCTAATACCTCCCCCATGGCTACTAAAATATCAAAAGGCAGCAAAATAACAAGTCCTGTACAGTATTCTTCAGGCCAGGCATTGCAGAGCTTAGACAAAAGGCTTAAAAAGCATCACGGTCAGACACTGAAACTGTAGGGTCTGTAGTCAACGTAAAGCCTCAAGGCAGAGACTGCAAACTACAGTACGACTGCCGTATCTGCAGGGGGATCGTTTCCTGGACCCCTGAGGATAGTGAAATCCACAGATAAGAGCAAACGCTCTCATCTGACAATGGTGGTGGCAGGGGTGGTGCGGCGAAAGCTTTCGCCCCCCCCCAACACCCTCCAAATGCTTGGTAGTGTGGCAGCGTCGAGGAGGGCTCAGCATTGGTAAGCTTTCTTTTGCTTTTTTTGTTCCTCGTTGCCACCAGGCTTGGGGCAAGGAAAGAAAACAAAATAAAGCTTACCGATGCCGAGCCCTCCTTGACGCTGCTGCCCATCCCCTCTTCGCTGCCAGGCTTGGCGGCAGCGAGGAGGGCTCGGCTTTGTTAAGTCGTCTTTTGTTTTCTTCCCTCCTTGACGCTACCAGCAGCCAGGTGCCCTTTTTGTGACTCTTTGCGACAGCAGCCTGTCTTGTGGCTACTGTTTGTGATAACAGCCTGCTTTGCGGCTGCTGTTTGTGACAGTAGCTGCCTTTGCGGCTACTGGATTATTTTTAAAATATTTTCCCCCTCAATCCGTGGGTAAGTGAATCAGCGGTTAATGGTTCAGCAAATAAGGGGGGGTCATACAGTCATGACCAAACTCCAGCCTTTCTGATGTTTTTTGGACCACAACACAACTCCCAGAATCCCAAGCCTGTATTTCCAATGGCAAAGGACTGTGGGAGTTGTGGTCCAAAACATCTGGAGGGCTGAAGTTTGGACATGAATGCGAGATGCAGAATCGGTGGTCTTTCTCCATCTCTACAGGTATTTTATATCCACTTGAGTGTTACTGCTTTTTATTGCAGCACATGGTGGCTTTGACTGCATGGAACTCAATGCATTCTCTTGAATACAATTCCAGCTCTTTTTTCAAATCTCTTTAGGCAAACTGGAAGGCCTGCAGGTGGAGGAGGTGGGCCTGGAGCACACATCTCTGATTATAATCCATGAAGCTCCATGAAGCATTGCATTAAAATATGAAAGTTAGTCTTTAAGGTGCCACAGGTTGTGTGTCTTTTGTATTGTTTTTGTTTGATTTTTGTCTGCAGTTCTTGAAAGAAATAACATGGCTACCGTCTCTAAAATCTTTGCTTGCAGACTCTAGTCTAGTCCTTGACAAGGCTCCAGCTTCAAGCCTGTTGGGAGAACAAGATAGGGGAGTCTCTTGCTTGCAGTAGTTCTTAAACACGTACTTACAAACCAGGTATCTTCTTTCACACACCATGTTTCAAGAGACTCATCACTACAATTATTGCACCAGCACTAAATAACTGTGCCAGATGAACATCAGTCAAAATGCATTTTAGGCCCAAGTTTTAAAAAGGAAAGAGAGCAACCTTACCTGGTGCTGTGAACAGCAGTGGGAAAAGGGAAAAATGTCCGGTAGTAGCCAGAACCAGATAGATGCTAGCATCTCTTAATCTCTCCACAGAGAGCAAGCTAAATAAAAATAAAATAAATATTAAAAGGGCTTTTGGAAAATAGCCACTTCCACCCTCATGACAAAAGAGATAGTCTTCTTCCCTCCTGTTCTCCGCATCACCACCACTCACGGACAGCACAATTCCGTGCACATCTGCTGAGAAGCCAGCCTTATGGAGTTCAGTGGGCTTTATGGTCAGGTAAGCACATAAAGGACTACAACCCCATTAAGACTGCAGCAGTGCCCCTGCCATGTTCCTGCCAGACCATCGTCGCTTTGAAGCCATTGCTTTGCTCCTCTCTGCCACTGCAAGATGCTGTTCTACATCTTACTTGCTTCTAAAGGCTGGTTTTCCCAGTAGGGAGAATGAGGCAACTGCCTCGGGCGGCAGAATCTGGGGGCAGCAACAGAAATTCCCCAGGGGTTCTTTTCTCTTGAGGATGCCACACACAGCCCTTAAGGTGTCATGAAGATGATGGCTCCAGGGTCACTGCCAGTGCTGAAGTCATAATCAGCAGTCAGTCTAACTCAGTGTATTCCAGAATGCTCAGAAAGCATCTGCTAGGAAGCCTGGCTTATTGGCCAGTTCTGAAATATGTGCCTCTCCCCCCCCCCCCCTCTCTCGTACCTTAAAGGGAGAATGGCAAGGAGGACTGCTTTCTCGTGCACGTGCCAGCCGAACATGAAGGAGCTCAAGGCGCAGAGAACCAAGCACCGCAGGAAGCCTCTGGGCCCTTGAGGTTTAAACCAAAGACAGAAAACAGAGGGCTAGAAATGACAGGCAGAAACAAAGCTTCAGTGGGCATTTCAGCATCAGGCGCACAGGTCATCAGGCGAGGGATCTTGTCCACGTTGGTTATAAGCAAAGGGGCAAACTATATGTCAGCTTCTAGCTTTTATTAATCTCTCCTGCACCATCAGAGAAAGACTAATTGCTTTCCAGATTTATGGCATGGCTCTTCTATGTAAGCATTTAGCCGGAGAGCTTGCTAAATAAGTTTTACAATGTGAATCGTGCTGCACTATTCAGGTCTTCAACTGGAAGGCTGCACCAAGAATTCCACAAACAGTCTTCTGATGAAGGACAGAATATGCAGGATAAAAATGTATGTGAATATTTTGCAGGCTGGAAAAGTTCTTGTTGTCAATACGTCCAAGTTCTAGCCCCTTTCATTTTCTACTGTGCTAGGTGTGTATTAGACAAACAATCACTCAAATCAACACGCATGCAATGTAGTCAACTCAACCATGTTTTTCTGCTGCAGTGGTAGATAAAACCTAATCAAGAATGGAACTCTAACAAAACCACAATTCTGCAAACAAATACAGCACAAGGATTACAGGACTACCAGATACATCAACCACAGCATAGATAATACTGTATTAAATAATTCATTTAGTCTGAAGAAAATGCAAGCATACTCAACAGAGTTCTAAAGAGCTTTTAGCCTTTCCATTTCTGAAAAAAAAGGAAAGCTCCTCCCCAGTCAGGCAGTGACTGATTTGGGCTTTTAATTACCTCCAAGTCCTTCAAAACAGCCTGAAATGCAAAAAAATTCCTGGCAATGGTCATTTTGGGAGTGGATGAGTTGCCTACTTTTAACAGCAGTCTCCTTCTTTGGAGGTATTTAAGCAGAGGCTGGGTGGCCATCTGTCGGAAATACTGTGATGGCGGTTCCTGCATGGCAGGGGGTTGGACAGGGTGGCCCTTGAGGTCTCTTCCAATTCTATGGTTCTAACTGTTCCCAGATCTTTTAAGAGAAATCTGAAGTGCAGAAAATTAGAACATTTAGGGGCAAGTCCAACTATCAGTCCTAAATGAAGCAGACCCACTGAACAAACGGGACTTAAGTCAACGATTATGTATCTCCCATTGATTTAACCGGTGTCGTCTACCTGGAGTAAACAATTTAGCCCGCATATGTTCTGAGTAGTCTACTTTTAGCTCAGGAAAAGCTCCACTAGCCTGCCTGCATTATTAGGGTATAGTTAAGGCAGAGGTGATCCTTTCTACATAATGTTGGGATACAGTTCCTATCATCTCCTGCAGCTCCTATGCTACTTAAGTCTGTGAAGATTCTCAGTCATCCAGGTGAGGTTATCTGGAAGTTAAGTCATTAACTAACTAATGCTAGTTAAGGATGAGGGGAGAAACAGCTCAACAGCATGTGAAAAGTCACAAGCACCCATTAAGGACATACAGTGGATCCTTGTATAACAAACGTACAAAATAATGAAGGCATGAGTAAAGTGGATAGAGGGAAGCTCTTCTCCCTCTCACAAAATACCAGGTCTAGGGGACATCCACTCAAATTGAGGGCTGGGAGAGTAAGAACAGACAAAAGAAAATATTTTTTCACCCAGCGTGTTAAGTCTGTGGAACTCCCTGCCACAGGATGTGATGATGGCATCTGGCCTGGATGCCTTCAAAAAGGGGTTGGACAGATTCCTGGAGGAAAAGTCCATCACAGGTTACAAACCATGAGGGAGATGCATCAACTCCAAGCTTAAAACCGGGGTACTTCAAGGACCAGATGCAGGGGAGTAGTATCAGGAGACAGATATCTAGTCTTATGCGCTCCCAGAGGCATCTGGTGGGGCCACTGTGAGATACAGGAAGCTGAACTAGATGGGCCGTTGGCCTGATCCAGCAGGGCTCTTCTTATGTTCTAAATGGTTTGTATAACATAAAATCTGTACAACATAAAAAAATCCGGAGACAGGGGAAACATGTTTAACAGAATTGCCTATGGGGCAAACCCGTACAACATAAAAATGGGATTGCTCCGTTTTCAATGCATTCCCATGCAAAATATGTATAAAGGAAAATTTGTTTAACACAAGTTCATCTGGAACGAATTAATTCCTTTATACAAGGGACCACTGTAATGGAATAGGAAGGCCAGAACGGAGTTAAAAATAGAGCTAACCTGCCACAAACACGTTGGAGCTTAAAAGGAAGATATGTATTTCAACTGGAGGGGAGGACTGCGCCCACAGTAGATAAAAAAAATATTTAAGCCTCGTAGCTAGAATAGAACAGCATCTATTGGTTTGTATTGTATTTGATTTATTATTCTTTTAGATTTAATTGTGTTTGATTGGTTAAGTTCTTATATGTGTTTGCACTGTATATTGTTTAATTGTATTGTGTTTTGCATTGCTTATGTTCTAACTTTTTGTAAACCGCCCAAAGTGACCCTTGGTCAGACGGTGCTGTATAAAAATCGAATAAACAAACAAATAAGATTAATAGAAAAGCTTTGGATTTACCAGCATAGAGATGGCAGTACAGGCTAGAGCGGCCAAGGGGGTAACTGAAGGCAAGACGGTGTGCTGAAACTCCTGGACCAACCCTCCTGTCATGGCAGCTTTGGGGATCTTGGCAGGGCTGAGGAATTTGTATTTCAAACCTGCAGGTAAAACAACATTTATTTATATGCCTCTTTCTGTCTTTCTGTCTGTCACACACAAAGATATCTTCGACAGGTTGGCTTGAAACCAAGTCCCCCGAGTTCAATAAGTTTTTTGTCCCATTAAAATAATCCTTAAACCAGCCTCAGTTTTAAGGATTTTTTTTTGTGGGGGGAGGGGGGACATCTTATGAAATCCACCAAAATAGATCACATGTGGATGTCATCAGGCATAGGCAAATTTATGAAAATTAGCATTAGATTCCCATCAGAAATCTTCCAACAGAAGCTCTAAAGTCACAATGACATTCAAGCTATCTTAAAAATCGGACTGCCCCCTTATGAGCCCTCTTGGGAGTCAAGATCACCAGGAGGGGCCTTTCTCAGTTCCACCACCTTTACAGGTGTGTCTGACGGAGACACAGGCCTTCTCTGTGGCTGCTCCCAGACTTTGGAACTCCCTGCCACTGGAGGCCAGGTTGGCCCCTTTTGCTGTCCTTCCGCAAGCAGGCAAAGACCTTTCTCTTCAGGCAAGTGCTCTCTCAGTAACTCATCATCTGAGTGTGCTTTTCAGATGCACTGTTATGCATCAGTGCTTTGACTGGGCTTTTAGTACTACCGGTACTTGTGTTTTCCATTTCTCAGAGTGGCCTTTGTTCCTTTTTCATATTTGTATACTTAGCGCTTGTAGTTTTAATATTGTCTTTTAATGATGTAAGCTACCTCTTTATACTCATTTTGTCTTAGCTTTAAATATTGAGTTTCAAGATGCCAGTAGCCTTGGGTTCTTTTTAGGGAGAAAGGTGGAGTTAAAATATTTTAAATAAATAAAACACATAAATGAGAGTCCACAGTACCAAGTTTAGGTGCTTCAGTGTAACATTTGTAGCTTTTCAAATCTGCATCATTTTTTTCTCTCTTCTGTTAAGTTTTCATCCTTCACATCCAGGAATACTCATATGTAATAAAACATGCCAGTATTAAAAGTACCACAAGGCTGTTACTTTTGCTACATCTTTAAGAAACTTTTACAATTTCAATGGTATGAAAAGTTTTACAAAGATGAGATATTAGAGCCAAGAAACCATTCACTCAACTCAGGAAATTATCCTCGTGCTTTCATATCCTGGTGTAGATTTCTGAAAACTGAGGATGAAATACAAGCAAGATGCTCTGCTTGTCCAGAGCATGGAAAACCTGGCATTCCCTTCTGGACTAGAGCTCCGTAATCCTTTTCCAGTAGCTATGCTGTCTTAGAAAGATCGCAGCTTTAGTAAAATAACAGCACCAACAAAACCCTGGAAAGCTTCAGGTGGCTGACTGTGATCAACACAATGTATGTTGTCTCTTTAAGCAAGGATTATAAAAAGGAAGCAGACAGAGGGACAAGCGTTAACAGGGACAGAATTAAATACTGTACCAATAACTGAGACAGCTTTGTCCACTGCGTTGTAGATTGCCCAAAAGTTAGGCGCCCAATATGCATGACACAGGCCTCTCTTGAATGGGAAAAGGCGAGACAAGACCTGTGGAAGCTGCCCCTAAATGAAAAAGAAAAATGTTAGTATTCCCATTGGGGACTTTTCATCCATTAAGTACTGCTATCAGACTGATTCTGCTCATGCTGCAGCTTGACAGGGTTTCTAAGTCCTTCCTTGTTCCGAGATTATGTTCATTTCGTGACAATGTCGTTTGTGGTCACGTGGTCTTGTCCCGGTTCTGTCCCTGTTTCCATTTGCCCATGGGCGTGATTGATGGTATCGTGACGACTGTTACTTCACATCCTTGTTTCGTGGCAACATCTGTACTTCCCTGCCTTCGTCCCCCTGCCTCTTTTTTGGTCCGACCTTCCATTTTTCAATATTTCAATTCTTCATAACTTTGGCTTTCATGTGTTAAGCAGCAAAGTTCGAGGTTTTATGCCTTCTTCCCTCTCTGCAATGCATTGTTTACGCCATTGGGATTGTACTGGAGAATGCGAATTCGCACTTCTGCCACTAGATGGAGAATGCACACGTTGCGTGATGAGCCTTACTTCACAGGGCACTTGTCTTGAAATAGGAACTGAGACAAGAGAATTACGGAGGTCAGGGAGAGGTATGGCTCATCGCGCCTAAATCCCAGTTCAGGGGGCGTGGTCGGGACGAACTCACGTAGTCACGCAATGGACGTGCAGCAACATTTTTTCATAGCAGTCCCAAACGGGACCGCGAACCGCAATGAGAGGGACGTGAAGTAACCATATAAGATATAAAGGTGATTTACTGTGCCCTTCCTCTGGGAAGAAGGCAGCTATTTAAAGAAGACGGGGGTCCTTACCCAAGCAATGAACGGTCCCAATGAAAGTGCAGAAACTAGACAGACAATTAATCCCAGGGTAGTTAAGCGCAACAAGCTGAAACTGCGGCAACAAAGGGATCCATCTAGGGGTGAAAAAGAAAAGAAAAACATATAAAATAAATACAGAAAAGAAGTATGGAAGAAACAAGAAATAGTTCAATAGCTTTGTTTTAACCTTCAGCTTCTTATAAACATCTTGATCTGACCTAACACTTACTGCAGGTAAATTAAATTGCTATTGCAATGGCCTTAATATTCTAGAGTCACAAAGTTGCTCAGAATTATGCAGTAAAAATTCAGTTCTATAAATTATGCAAAACCAAATTAAGCCAGTATTTGCACCTTTTTTCCTTAGTAAAGCTAGAGCATAGATTTAATAAATAAATAAATAAATAAAGTTTATAATCCTTACATTTGCCAAGACAAACCAGAACATTTGTGGGACTCCCTGGGAAGTTCAGAAGTATTTATAACAGACCAGAATTTGCCCTTGAGGCAACACTGGCAAGTGTCTGGATTGATATTTCTTGTTAATTTTAGCAACTCGAGTGTTCCCACATCAATGAAAACTAAAAATATAAAGCTATAATGAGTTCTGTGTCAATTAGAGGGTCCATTTTTATACACACCAACTGAATGTGACATATCATTCTCCATAAATCCCCCTAAGCACCCTAGCTATATAGACATGAAATGTCTATATAGAAGGGGGATTTATGGAGAATGATATGTCACATTCACTAATAGTTGTTGTGAGTTTTTCGGGCTATTTGGCTGTGTTCTGGAAGTTTCTCTTCCTGATGTTTCACGAGACTCTGTGGCTGGCATCTTCAGAGGGCAAGGAGCTCAGAGAACAAGGAGTTTTTCTCTGCACTCTGGGGTATACACTAACATTCACACTAGGCCTTTCAGTTAAGCCCTTTATTCTCATTTCCCTCCACCTATCAATGTTAGGGTTGATTTATATTAATCTCTTTGTACACTCCTTTTCCGTCTCTTTGTTGAATTTCCAACTGCTTAGCTTGCAACCATTTTCTATTTTCAATTTTTTCTCTTATTGTTAGGTACATAGGAAACTATGTACTCTGCTAAGAGTGTCAAAATGCTTGGTAACAAGTGCATTAATTCAAGCTTTTGCAGTATCTCTTATCCCTCTGTGTAGAATATAAACTAGGAGCCCTGTGGCACCATGGTTAAATGCCTGTACTGCAGGTAAAACTGTGCTCACGACCTGGGGTTCAATCCCAGGTAGCAGGCTCAGGGTTGACTCAGACTTCCATCCTTCTGAGGTCAGTAAAATGAGTACCAGCTTGCGCGGTGGGGGGTGGGGGGAATGTGTAGTCTGCATACTGTAATTAAAACTATAACCTGCCCAGAAATGACTGAAAGCAGTATGAGGCAGTAAATAAGCAGAACACTTTAGCTACTACTATTTCTGGGTATGTTTAACAAATAATATCAGAAATTATTTTCTTATAATCTAAAAGATTAAGAATGAATTATGACACGATTAGATTCTCCCTTTTAAGAACCAATGATGAATGACTTCACTGATTAACAGAGAATACAGGTTTATCATCTCAGTGATATCTGGCCATGGTGGCTGTTCTTTCAGAGGGACAGAGAAATAAAACAGAATGGTGTAAAGCAACAACACAGACAGCATCAGTGCTATTTTGGGAACACAAATACAGTGGACCCTTGTATAACAATCTGTACAACATTAAAAAATTCCATAAATAGGGGAAATTTGCTTAACAGAATCGCCTATGGGACGAATCCGTACAACATAAAAATAGTCGTGATTAAAGATTACTCTGTGTTCAATGCATTCCCATGGGAAATTTGTATAAAGGAAAATCTGCTTAACAGAATTTCATTTGGAATGAATTAATTCCTTTATACAAGGTACCACTGTATATCTAATCCCAACTATCGCTGTCTAAAAACCACATAGGTCACCAAATCAGGAAACGGACAACATGCCTGGATTATTTGACGTAAAGCAATAAGATCGGAGCAGGTACATGCCATATGCTGGGGCTACGTAGAGGTAGATGTGTTTAAAATGCAAGAGGATGGCAAAGAGAAGAGCTCCTTCTACGTGCCTTTTCTGAAAAGAAGGAGGGATGGGAAAAACATAGGCCAGGTGGTTATTTTGAGGAACCAAGGGTGAAAAGCTGACATTAAACAATGCAGTCCTAGAGCTAGACATTAAAATCTAACAGCAGTTCCTATCATTCCTGTGATGGTGAGACACGCATAAAAAGGAAACAAACTGGCACTTGTAATTGCAGGGGTTCAGACCATCAGCAGCAAATTCTTGGCCACTGTGTTATGAAGCAATAAAGCAGGCATTAGAAATCGGCATAAACCGCTGGTCCAGCAGCTCATGCCTCAGCGGAACAGGCATTCAAAGGTTCTCCGCCCAGCTTCCTCTGGCAGATGTCCACTCAAGAGGCAGTGCCCAATGTCGGTAGGGCATTGGGGGAGATGAGGGGGCTAGGAAGCACCCAACACCTGCTTGGCTGAGAAACGAACCAAGTGGAATGAAATTCCCATCACCTTTTATCACCATTTTCTTAGTATACCTCCTCTTGCTATGAAAACATTGTGTGAACTAGTTTACCGAGGTCGCAATTCTACTTTGAGACTAGTTAACTTCCCAGTGATGTGCTAGAGGCATGAAGCAAGCAGATTGACAGTTCATGCTCATGTCAAGAGGATGGACATCTATCAATCATTTAATCAATTAATTCCCACCCGGCTTTCATCTGGACGGTTTAAATCCAGGGACTGGCAGCTTTAGTAGTCTGGAGTTCAGTTCCATCTACCTCATTTCTCTTTCAAATGTAGCAGCAAACTCTCAAAAAAGATGAAAACACAAACCTTTAGAACAAGCATGTCCTGCTTGTTGCAAAGGGGCTTTCTTTTTATATCTAAGAATACAGCATATAATCTTGTCACCTCCTCTTCATTTGTCGCTCTGGGTTTAGGATTGTATCTGTTGTATCCTGTTGTTCTACCTATGGCAAATATTGAGCAGTTCTTGCATATTTGGAAAATCCCCATCCATTACCTGGAATAGTCGTGCGATGGAAAGTAGCAGGAATCCAAACAGGAACCCATTATATTGAAAGTGAATATCTGAGACTGAGTCAAGAAAGCGTTTCCATTTTCCAAAAACGCCTGAAGCAAGGCAATCTTTTAAACCGCATTCATTTCATTCAGGTTCTGAATTACAGTGGTGCCTCAACTTACGAATTTAATCCATTCCGAATGCATGCTCTTAAGTCGAACTACTCTTAAGTCAGGGTACCTATCTTAAAAATAAAATAAAAAATAAGTTAAAAAATCAAAAAAATGGAAAAAATATTGTAAGTCGAGCAGACCATATCTAAAATTTGTACGGTGGCAGTTAAAATGCCAACAGTTTTCCGCTCTTATGTCAGGTACCACTGTACATGACTAGCTAAAAATCTGACCACTGGTTTTTGGCAACCCAACCAGTTTCTTTGCACTCTTAAATTAACTCAATGGTTGTTTTAATATCATTGGCATCCTTCAGTCTTGAAAGACTATGGTATCATGCCTGGAGTAGAGATCCTAAAAACAGCACCTAGTGTGACTAAATAGACCAATCTGGGAATGGCAGTCTCTACCGCACTGGGGGCAGATGTGTTCTGTTTCCTGCCTGGTCCTCGAGTTTCGTTCTTTCCGTGTCTGCCTCTTTTCCTCTGCCTGTTGGACAAATGCCTCTTCGAATTTATGTAGACCATGCTGTATCTCTTGCCTCCAGACAGTGCGATCGGAGGTCAGGGTTTCCCAGCTGTTGAGGTCCATTCCCAAGGCCTTCAGGTCCCTCTTACAGATATCCTTATACCGCAGCTATGGTCTCCCTCTGGGGCACTTTCCCTTCATTAGTTCTCCACATAGAAGATCTTTTGGGATCCGACCGTCATCCATTCTCACAACGTGTCCAAGCCAGCGTAGGCGTTGCTGTTTCAATAAGGTGTACATGCTAGGGATTCCAGCTCGATTCAGGACTATGCTGTTTGGAACTTTGTCGTGCCAGGTAATGTTGAATATTCGCCTAAGACAGCGCATATGGAAGGTATTAAGCTTTCTTTCCTGTTGAGCATGGATGGTCCAAGACTCGCTGCAATACAAAAGTGTGCTCAGTACGCAAGCTTTATAGACCTGTATCTTTGTATGTTCTGTCAGCTTCTTATTGAGCCATACTCTCTTTGTTAGTCTGGAAAACATAGTTGCCGCTTTACCTATACGTTTATTCAGCTCAGACTCTAGTGAGAGTGTATCTGAGATAGTTGAGCCAAGATACACAAAGTCATGGACAACTTCCAGTTCTTTTGCAGAAATTGTAATGCGAGGAGGAGAGTCCACATTCTGGCCCATTATTTGTGTTTTTTTCAGGCTGATTTCTAGCCCAAAATCTTTACTAAAGCTTTACTAAAATGGTCCATGAGTTGTTGGAGATCTTCAGCAGAGTGAGCAGTAATGGCGGCATCATCAGCAAAGAGGAGATCCCGCAAACACTTCACCTGTACCTTAGACTTTGCTCTCAGTCTAGAGAGGTTGAAGAGTTTCCCATCTGATCTGGTCCGGAGATAAGATACCCTCTGTTGAAGTTCCAAAAGCATACTTCAGCATGGTAGCAAAGAAGATCCCAAGCAAGGTTGGCGCAAGGACACAGCCCTGCTTCACGCCGCTTCGGATGTCGAAGGGATCTGACACCAGGCCATCAAAAACTACACTGCCTTTCATATCCTCATGAAAAGACCTAATGATGTTAAGGAGCTTGGGTGGGCTTCCAACCCGGAGGAGTATTTTAAAGAGTCCGTCCCTACTAACCATATCAAATGCCTTCGTAAGATCTATGAAGGCTACAAAAAGTGGCTGTCCTTGTTCCCTGCATTTCTCCTGCAACTGCCTGAGGGAGAATACCATATCAGTAGTGGACCTGTTGGTTCGAAAGCCACACTGTGATTCTGGGTAGACTCTCTCTGCAAGTATCTGGAGCCTCTTCAGTATAACACGTGCAAACAGCTTCCCGACAACACTAAGAAGAGAGATACCACGATAGTTGTTAAGTCGCTCCTGTCACCTTTGTTCTTATAAAGCGTAACAATATTAGCGTCCTTCATATCCTGTGGTACTCCCTCTTCCCTCCAGCAAAGGCAGAGGATTTCGTACAGTTCAGTGGCAATGATCTCTTTGCAGCACTTCAGAACTTCAGCAGGGATGTTATCTTCCCCAGGCGCCTTGCCAGAGGCAAGTGAATCCAGAGCTACATTTAGTTCGTTTAGTGTTGGTTCATTGTCAAGCTCCTCCAAGACAGACAAGCACTCAATATTATTTAAGACTTCTTCAGTTATTGTGTTTTCTCTGGAATATAGTTCAGAGTAGTGCTGCGCCCAGCGTGCCATCTGCTGCTCACGATCCTGGATGATCTCACCTGAGACAGTCTTTAAGGGTGCAGTTTTCTTATGTATTGGCCCTAAGGCCTGTTTAATTCCGTCATACATCCCCTTGATGTTATCTGTATCAGCTGCCATCTGAATCAGAGAACACAGTTGCAGCCAGTAATCGTTAGCACATTTCCTGGCAGTCTGCTGGACTTTGTTACGAACAACTCGCAGGGCCTGTAGGTTGTGATCGCTGGGACAAGCTTTATATGCAGTCAAGGCTCTCCTCTTTTCCTCAATAGCTGGCATCAGCTCTTCTGAGTGGGCTTCAAACCAATCTGCTGTCTTTCGAGTCTCCTTGCCGAAAACTGATAAAGCAGTGTTATAAACAACATTCTTAAAATGTTCCCAACGTTTGGATGCATTATCTTCAGCAGGGCCAGGAAGAGCTTCCTTGAGTACATGGGAGAATTCCTCCACTTTTCCTTGGTTATAGGTGTTACTGGTATCAATTTTTGATCTTCTTTCCATCTTCAGGTGGTGCAATCTCTTTGTTTTCAGTTTTACTTTGCTGTACACCAGGGAGTGGTCTGTGTCAGAGTCGGCACTCTGATAACTGTGTGTGATTGTAACACTAGAGATGCTGGAGCGCCTAACAAGAATCAGGTCGAGCTGATGCCAGTGCTTTGATCTTGGATGTCTCCAAGAGACTTTGTGCTGGGGGCTTTGTGTTAAAGAATGTATTGCTGACACAGAGACCATAATAGCAGCAAAACTCCAGCAGGCGTTGGCCATTTTCATTCATCTTTCCAATGCCGAACCGACCTAGGCAGGTGGGCCAGGAGTTGTAATCAGCTCCAACCCTGGCATTAAAGTCACCAAGGATAGCTATTGGTCTTTTCTCAGGGATTTTCTTGATAGTGGCAGCTAGATCATCATAGAATTTGTCTTTAAGTTCTGCTGAAGATGATAATGTTGGTGCGTATGCACTAATAATTTATTTATTTATTTATTTATTATATTTATATCCCGCTTATCTTCAATTTTGAACTCTAAGCGGCTAAGTGTAACCAACCCTGCTGTAGAGTGTAGTTGCATGGACAGGATTCTCTCACTTCCTACAGCAGGTGGGATAATGAGACCTAGTAAAGTATTTCTAACAGCAAAGCCAACCCCACATACCCTGGTCTCGTTTGATGGTTTTCCCTGCCAGAAGAATGTAAAGTTCCTCTCCTTGACAGATCCAGAGTCGGGTAGCCTTGTCTCTTGGAGAGCAACAATGTCCATCCGCAGTCTGCACAGTTCCCTGTCGATGACAGCTGTCTTTCGTATAGTGTCTATTTCTTGGAGATAGTCTGAACAGCCAGGGTTCATTGTCCTAACATTCCATGTGCCCAAATTTAGGCTTGAGATTTTTTTATGTTTATTGCATGGTGCGGAGTCAACGATTTGTTTGCTGGTTTCCATCCTGATCTGCCTACACCCAGGTAGCTGCCGCTTCCTGTGTTGTTCCCCCACTATTTGCTGTAAGTGGTCCACTCCAGGGCACAAGGCCTGGGTAATTCAATATGGAGGTTAGGCTGTTACCCAAGCAGCAAAACCCCCCTCTCCACGTAGCTGGAGTGGTCCAATGGAATGGCAAAGCCGATACGATTAGTTCCAGCTGCGTCGCAGGAGTTGCCAGAACATGATTGTATACAGTCATGAACTGTCTCCGGGACTCCGGCTCCGTTTTTTTTCCTCGAGGTTGACTCCTGAAGCCTTTTCTAATGATGGATATAGCCACAAGGCAGTGGAGGTTTGAAAGAGTTTCCTTCTCCTAGAGGTGGTTCTTCCACTTTTTCTGCCGTTGGGGCAATGAGAGCCCTCTTCCGCCTTCAAAACCGTTGACCGTCCTCTTCTGTAACCCCAGATGGGGGCCCTTACAAGGTACTACCAGCCGGGCCAGCTGGACCAAGGTTTTTTAAGGAGGTATTACTCCTCCAGTTTTCTTCTTGTTCCTTGGAATCCTGCCCCAGGTTGCCCATTCCCCTAAGAACAAGTTCTACAAAGTCCCTTGCAAGTGTAGAATATACCCTCCTATTTGTTTTTCCTATTTTCCAAGTTCTCAATGTAGGCAGTCTTCTCAGAGATCCCTGCTTGTTTATTCCTTCTGTTCCCCCTGAAGAAAAAGCTCCTGGCAGCCCCCTGTGCTGTTTCCCCTTGGACCCTGTGCTAAAAGAAGCTCTTGTTTTAATATAACATGTAAAAATTAACTGCAATGCTTTAAAATTGACTGCAGCGCCCTGTTTCCAGGCATATCTGTTCCTAACCATTTCATCAAGTGCCTCAAGTCCCTCTACTGGAAGAAAGGCAATACACACACATTAAAATAGCCAGTTGAGTAGATCCAATTGTCAGTGGAAGTGAATAGATAGCCACCATTATCATATACAGTGAAAAGAAAATCAGATTTTCTTTGTTAACTGAATCAAAAGGATACGGTCCACAATTAAGAGACCAAAGTTCCATAACAAAAGAACTGAAAGAACAAAGGGAGGGTTCTCCAGAGGCTCCTTCCCTGCTCGCTTCCAACTGACACATTTACAGCACCTGGAACAGAAGAACAGTAAGCCAAAACCTGAGGAGACTCACCCTGCTCACAAAGAGTACACAAGCTATCCCAATGCACATGGCCTCTTTCTCCCCAATCAGTATTTTTAAAAGGATCCTTAACTGCAAGTGGAAGAGTGATGGCTCTATAAACTTATGCTGAGCCAGACCATTGATCTAACCCAGGGTTGCTTCTTACAAGAGGAAATGTTTCATTAACTGGTCTGGATCAATTTTAGTTAGATATGTCTGCGATTAAACATGGGAGCTTCACATGCAAGGCACAAGTCACAGTCCACAATTAAGAGCCCAAAGTTCCATAACGGAGTAACTGAAACTACAAAGCTCATCATTACTGATGAATTTATAGTAGAAGTTAACGCATGAACTTCACATGCAAAGGACATGTTATACTGCTAGGTTATCCGGAAGTTGAGTCATGGCATGGACAGGCCATTGTCCACCTAAGGAGCCTATTCAGACCAAGGTGTGTGGGGGAAACCAAGGTGAACTATAAATTGGGAGCCTTGCACCAATTTTCCTCAGACTGACAAAGCTACTTGGATGAACAGCAAAATGTTTCAATCTCCCAAGAAAGGAAGTCTAGTTGCCACGACTCATCGTCAGGATAACCTCACCTAGACAATTGAGAACCTTCACAGACTGCTAGGTTATGTCTCTCCAGAACATTGTATCAGCAAGTCAGAGTTTAAGAGATTTTCTTTTTAAATTACAATTCCCAGAATTGCTCAGCCACGGCATGGTTCTTGTGTAAACTAGAGATGTGAAGGCCCGGAAAAAAATTGGAAAAATTTGGGAAAAAGAACCATTTTGCCCTGTTTTTTCCTGAAGCATTTTGGGTTTTTCCCCCCTAAAATATTGGAGAAATTTAAAAAAAATATGTAATAATGAAATATTTTAAGACAGGGTGTTCCCCCCACGATTGGCCCATGATCAGTGCATCTCTGGGGCCCCAGAAATGCCTCCTGCTCCAGATCTCCCCCCTAAGGTGCCGCCACTGGGATCCCTATGCTGTGCCTCTTCCTCCTCCTCCTCCTCCTCCTCCAGTGGCAGCAGCTGGAGCGGCTCACCTTCCTTCCTTCCTTCCTTCCTTCCTTCCTTGTGTCAGGAAGGAGGCGGCAGCCGAAGCAAACTCAAGGCCCCTCATCACCTTCTGGGCGGCCACTCAGGATGAGGAGCAGCAGCCACAGCAAGGGAGGCAAGGCTGGCGCCACTGCGTGCGGATCCAGCCGTGGGCCCTGGCCACCACGCCCTTGCTGTGCCCCGGAGGGAAAGCTGCCTCCTCTCTTGGCCTGGCCCGGCCCAGACTGACGGTGCGCTGCGAGTGAGAGAGGGAGGGAACACGGGCTGGGAAGGAGGGAGGGGAAGCAGGAAGGCCTGCCCAAACCACCACCAGCCCGCTCACTGGCCGAGCCCAGCCAGGCTGCAGTGCTCTGTTGGCTCACCAGCCCATCACCAACTGGGGACAAATGCAGCCCCGCCAGCCTCTTGGGTGCCAGTCTGGGCCACCGTTGGCCTTCCCTTCCCTTCTTTCTCCTCCTCCTCCTCGCTGGTCTCTAACCCAGTGGGGGCTGGGTGGGCGGGAAGTAGCTCTGTTTCCCCATCAGTCGCTGGAGTCCATCCCTCCACTGCTGTGGCTGCTTCAGTTCAGAAGGCTGGCTGGCGCTGCTTCTGCCTGCCCCCTTCCTTCCTCACAACCACAATAACACAGGCAGCGGCCACATAAGGAAGGTAGGTGGGTGGGGTGGAGGAGGAGCAGGGGCAGGGCCTCAGGGCCATGGAGGGAGTGGGAGACCGTGCCACAGCCCTCCCATTTTAAATTGCTCTGCTAGGCTGCAGCCGGTGCCCCAACCATCTGGGCGGCGGGTGGGGGAGCGGGGGACCTTGCCATGGCCCTCCCACTTTGAACTGCCCCACTAGCCATCCATCGTGCCAATCATCTGGGTGGGGGGAGTGGCGGAAGCGACAGAGCCGACCGCTTTGAATTAAATTTCATGCCCATTCATTAAAACTTAGTCCCACTCCCTTCTAGACGAGAATGAGGTTTTTTATTTTATTTTTATTTAATACTGTGGAGAGGAAATATGAATCGTTAGTTCTGGATTTTTAAACGTTGTTTTGTAGAGGGCTTTTTGTTCCACATAAGCTAGTAAACATTTCAGGAGATTGTTACTTCATTTGTTGCTTATAATTACAAATAAATATTATTTAAAAAGTAAATTCTGTTTGTAGTAATTGTTTGGATACACTATATTTTAATATGCAAGTTGGCATAATTTTAGGCAAAGTCAAATTGTCCCTAGTTATATTTTATGTCCCTAAAGTAACAGAATGACTTGTTAAGCTATAAAAGGGGGGTGGGGAGTGCTAATGTAGCATTTTTTCAATTTTTCCAAAAATTTCCATTTCCCCCCGGGGAAAAAATCGTTTTCCTCCAGAGCTTTAAAATTTCCAGAAATTTTACATCTCTAATGTAAGCCAACAAAAATAACATTTAAAGTCGGAGGTACACAGGCCATTTTATCTTTACATGCACCTATTCTTAAAAGAGGCCCTTCTACAAGATGTTCATTTCAAAACACACCAGGACAGTTATATTGTTTTCAGACATGACTATCTTATTTTCCATTCTTTGCCCCACCCACTATCAAGAAGATGTATTGAAATTAAGGACATACTCTTGAACTGCATAGATGAATAGTAGATCTGTAAAGATCACCGAAAGCCTCTGGAACAGAACAGTGGCATAGCTGGAATAGTTGAGGTTTTGAATCACAAGCATCTCCCTGTCAAAGTATTTGGCGACACGTGAAAGCACATACTCAAACCATGCGAAGAAAGGAGGGTAATCCAGGGTCCACTCAGAGGTTGCCTGAAAAAGATGGAAGAAAAATCTATTCTGTATAAGAAGGCAAGACTGAGTTAGTGCAAAACTTTAAAGAATTGGCCGGTGCATGGCCGTCCCTTATTTTCATGGTGATTTCAATATCCATAGGGTGTCTTGACTGGGTGAACAGCCTTTCAGAATATAGACCCTCCAGACAAAATCCTCCTATCCTCCCTACTTCCTTTTGAATCTATGCTTAATGCGTGCATGCACAGACAAGAGGAAATGGCTTCCAGTCAACAGGGGAGCACAGGCCCTACATCGGGAACAGGGAACCTGTAGTCCTCTAGATATTTGTGAACTACTTCCATCACCATTCAGCAGGCTGGTTGAGGGAAACTGGATTCCAACAATATTTGGAGGGCCACAGGTTCCTCTTATTTATTTTATACAACTATTTGCCCACTACACCATTTATTGTCTCCGCTATTTAGACCGCTAATTAGATGGACCTCATTTACAAAATGCTTGGGGGGGGGAAACTCCCTCTAATTCAGGACCCTCAACATTTTAGCGCAAGCCTGCTGCATATAGTCAGGCCACAGATCAATTTAATTTTGCTATTTATTTGGAGAAAATCTGAACTTTCATTTAACTTTTTAGCCCTCGTGGCTAGGAAGCTTGAGTGGCTACTGCCTGCTGAAACATCACAAACCAGACAGGGGAAAGGAGCAGAATTTCCAGTTTCGGTCAATCGCTGCTTTGTCCTTTCCACGATAACCAGAAAAAGAAAAATGCGCAAAATAAGGATGCATCTATTAAGTGGTGTTCTCTGTGTGCATTTTTCAAATATAGATCACAGTGTTTCTTGGTGTCTGCTTTGAGTAACATTAGTGAAAAACTCTGGCAGATGGTAAAGTATTGTTTTGGACCTAGGAATTCTGAGTTCACAGCCAACACCCATAAGGAAAATACTGTAACTGAATTACTTAAATGACATCTGCTTAACAGATTATTTACTATGGGAGAAGAATTATCTTCATCATCTTCTCTGGGTCAATATAATCTCCGCAACTGAAATGTTCCATACTAACATCTTTTTAAGTGGACGTCCAGTATTCTCTCTTAGAATTCCAGCTTGGGGAAAACTCAGAATACAACATGCAGCAGCTTTCCAGATGCTCTGCAATGCGTCACATTGTGCTACTAGAAAAGACAATCTCGTGTGTCATGAAGCATGTCAATCAGACGCCAGGGTAGCACTGCTTGTTGGTTCAATGTTGAAAGAGGAACGATCTGGATCAGAGGACTGTTCTAAACCAGACAGAGACCTTCACTTTACTCTAGGAAAGCTGAAAGAGCAGACAGAAGACAATACATCTGCCTGCAGTAGGTTCAGCTCCCCAAACAAATAGCAGACATCTAAACCAGCACCAACTCTGGTGGACCCAATACTCATTCAGAAAGTGAAATAAGTGCCTGGCTTAGCTCTTTCCCATACTAGTGTCAAAAAAGCTCCTGCACCATAAGGATGTAGATCAGCAACAGAGCATACTACATTCATACTATACCATTTATTGAACCCTATAGACACAGATTCTGCCCCATTGCTAATGCTGCCCTCAGGCCCATTTTGCCAGTGAGATTGAAAATAAACATACAATTTTTGTGACAATTACAGGCAAAAGGTGCAAAATGGGTAGCTAATTACCAAAAAATTATGTTTTAAAGCTTAAGAGCCCTTATAAGCAGGGATTTGTCCTATTCAGTCCCTGCAGAGCTCTTACACAGTTCAAACAAACACTCAGGGTTGGGACAAGCAGGGAATCATAGACTCCACAAAAGAATCATGGTTTAAAAGGCACATCAGTCTACAGAACTTCAAATTTCACTCAACTTGACTGCTTTAAGAACCACACAAGCTTATATGCAATAACACACAATAAACACACTTACCTCATAATACCACTGAGAGACTGGCAAACTATGGGTAATTGCAAGCCAGTTTCTGTGTACTTCAAAATCTGTGGAGTGACTACAAGAATTAATTTATTAGTATTTCTATATAGCAAAATCACATAATAAAACTGTGTTTTAATGTAAAACAGTGTGTACAAGACTGGAAATATAGCCACCCAGAGTAGTCTTCGGGCTGGAACAGTATAGAAAACAAACAAAAATTAAATACATTTATTTTATATAAATTTATTACATACCTAACAGACCAGGTAAGCTACCAATCTGCTATCGTGCTGACCTTAACATACAAAGTACTATATGACCTGAGTCTTAGCTACCCCAAATATCAAATGTGTACAAGACTGGAAATATAGCCACCCAGAGTAGTCTTCGGGCTGGAACAGTATAGAAAACCAGCTCAGGTGCTAAGGTCATCAGGAGAGGCCTTTCTCTCCCCACCACCTTCACAGGTGCATCTTAGAAGAACACATGAAAGGGCCTTCTCTGTGGTTGCTCCCAGACTCTGGGACTCCTTCCCACTAGAGTCCAGGACTGGCCCATCTCTGCTGTCTTTCCGGAAATAGGCAAATATCTTTCTCTTCAGGCAAGCTTTCCCTGAATGATGGACTACCTATTATGTGTCTTTTATATGAATCTACCATACACGACTACACAGACTATGTGTTTATAACCACTTACAATTGCATTTACAATATATTCTCAATGTTAGTTTCCATCCCTCACAACTTTCTATTGCACATGATTACATGGAATTTTTACTCTTTGCTCACTTTCTCTTGTAGCTTAAATGTTGCCTTTTGATACTGTAAAGATGCCCCTCAATTCCCTATTCTCAAACTTGAATATTTCTTAATTGTACTGGACTGTACATTGCCCCTCATTGCTGTAAGCCACCTTGGGTCCTTTCCAAGGAGAAAGGTGGGGTAAAAAATATAGCGGGACCGCGGTACGTGAACCGCGAAAGGGCGGGGGACCACTGTAACAGCAAGTGTAAAGGTTTCATTGAAGCGCAGGAGTCCCTATTATTACACATAAAAAGAGGCAATGCAACATTATGTTGAATTTTGAGAGGAAATTCTGCCTAACTTTTAGCTGGCCACTTTCCTAAGCAGAAACTTCTATTGTCACTGTGCTTACTATTCTGGAGAAAATTCTACTCAAGTCTCTATTCAGCCTCCAGACAACAACTGCCAACAGCAATACTGATAACAGAAGCTAATTATGACTTTTTAAAAAAAATCCCAGTTTGCCCAGAAATAGCATTCTTGGACAAAACTCCTATCTCCTGCATTATTAAATCTAATGGGTGCTTCTCGGAATTCATACGGTGCAAATTTTTCCATTCTGTCCTAGAAACCCTAAGCACACACCCTCTTCCTTGCCCTCTGCTGGATCTGGAACAAATTCTTCACAAACCTGCAAAATGAATACCCAGAAACAGCCTAATACAAGACAGACCCAGAAAACCAGCAAATGCCACTTTCAGCCTGCAACCGAGACCACTCACGTGCATCTTAAAATATCTATAGCCTGTTCTTGACAAGAACACTTCATTTTCCCAAGCTCTTGGTGACAAGAGCTATATGTGCTTATATACAAACTCCCTAATCCCAAGCAGCTATTGACACCCAACAGGCTACACACTGACAGAGAGATGGGGGACTAAATGCTGCTACAAACGAAGATGCCGGCTCTGTGCCCAGATCTACTCTGGCAATCCAATCACCCACAATGTCATGCACATTCCATCAGGGGTGTGATTACTTGTTCCTCTAACAATGTGATCAATGCCTTCCTTCAGACACAACCTTTCTACACTCTATACAGGACCATAAGGACAATCATTGCACAAAAGAATTAATGGATATAAATTGGGAATGGCAATACACAAAACCCTGTGTCAGAACATTTCAACCCATCTGGACACTCTTATTTGAAAGCTGCCTTTCTGAGGGGGGAAACACTACACTAACATCACTAATGAGATGTAAAAAGAAAATCAACTGAAATAAAGGTGCATATGGATGTTGGGAGACCCAATTAAAAGGACTGAGTATCAATCAAGGCTCCATAAACCATTAGCAAATGTGAAATGTTATTGATTCATAGTTTGCTATTTTCACAATTTTCATGCATGCCCTTTCTGCAGTTCCAAAGTTTGTGTACATGACCTGATCTGTTTGCCTATGTCTGACAGTGACCATCCTTGTTTGACTTTCCCTGCATCAGCCGTCTAAGAAAACAAAGTCAATTGTAAGGGATTATGAGTCCATCTGAAGGGGGAATAGGTTCCCCATGACTGTTCTAGAAAATGTGGGAGCAAATACAGTCCTAGAACTGTGTGTTTTTGATAGTACACTTTATGTCTTTTTACGAGTATTTGAGTCATGAGAATAGTGAAAAGAGATAAACGGAACAGGCACCTGTGTTACAAAAATGCTTTATTTTGCTTTAGCAGTGGTTAGAAACCTTGGGACCCTGCCTTTTTTTTGGACTACAACTCCCAGAAATCCTGGTCAGCAAAGCTAAGGGGTGAAGGATTCTGGGAGTTTTACTCCAAGACCCAACATCCTCTCTAAAGCATGTGAAGAGCTCCATCGATACTGCATAGCAGCCTCAGGGATCAACGCCTGTTTACTCTCAGGCTTCATTTGAAACTTGTCCACCTCCATGCACAGAAAGGATGAAAATTAGAGGGAATGTTGCCAAGAGGATCTGGGGACCCAAGGTTGGGAACCACTGCAGGATGAACAGGATCAGAAAATGTCCCAGAATATTTATATAATTATTTTGTGCAATTTATATAAATTGTTTTCTCTGCTTCCTCATCTCATTTAGGTTAATATTCTAAGTTGAGAGTCAAGGTCCAAGAAATATAATGATGTTGTCTTAGACCCAAATACAAACAGTTCCTGTTCCTAATTTAGAAAATATTTCCTTGCCACTGGTTTTTCCAACACTGATGATAATAGGTATGTGCAGATTTATTGTCCCATGCATTATGGGAATTGTAGCCCAAAAAAGCCAAACCCATAAACTTATAACTAATATCTTCTTCTAGAGTGTAGATCAGTAGTTCTCAGCCTGTGGGTCCCCAGATGTTCCTGGACTGCATCTCCCAGAAGCCTCCACCACCCACTGTGCTGGGAGGGGTTTCTAGGAGTTGTAGTCCAGGAACATCTGGGGACCCACAGGTTTAGAACAACTGGTGTAGATGATCCTCTTTTGATGATACAAAGTCATCATTCTCTTGGAGAATATTAAACATAGCTATAAACATCCATAGAGTCCCTTCCAACTCTTCAGTTGTAAGATTCTTATAAAGTAATACCTTGTTTTATGAGTGCCTTAATTAACGAGTGATTTGCAAGATAAGCAGTCATTTCTGATCAATTTTGCCTTGATCAACGAGCAGTTTTGCAAGACAAGCACTGAAGCAGGTCACATGATCACAAGTGAGTCAATTGTAGCTCCCTCCCTCCCTCTTGGATTGTTTTCTTTAACTTGGTTTTCAATCTTTCATTTTTCAAACAATTTATAGTCATGGGGCAGCAAGTCATTTTATTATTCTGATTAAAAATACAAAGTAAAATCTAGTTCTTAGTCCTAAACAGAGCAGATTCTACAGCCAAGTAGCATGGTGTGGGTGTGGACTTATTTTGTGAGTTTTGGCATTCTGTGTGGACTGGACAGACAGTATGTGGTTTATGAGATCCCAGAATGAATCATCCGAGTTTCCATTATTTTTTTGGGGGGGGGATTTGCTTTGATATGAGTGTTGTTTACAAGCATGCTTCTGGAACGAACAATGCTTGTAAACCAAGGTATTACTATATTAAGATTATGTATATAAAGATCATAGGCATTTAGGGGAAAATAAATATTCTCATCTGTAAGAGAAAGAGTAAATATTAAAAGCTGTTTGTTTAACTTGAGGTGCTCTTGTGATACCACCTTTCTTTGACCTGGGCACTTGTCTGCCTACAGATCTTGTGTTCAAAACGCCTTATTCACTGCTAATTATCCAGAGTGGCAACATAATTATATACTGTAAATTGTTTTCAAGAAATAAGCTCCAATGATTCTAATAATATTTCCACACAGTGCCAAGTAAGTCTATGTAGCGCTGCAACCAATGTAGGATATATTAGGATAGGCCTCCACAAAGTTCGACACTATGTATGCATCCTCACAAGTAACACCCAATTTCACCCCCAATAAGTACAGTACTGTGGTACCTTGTATAAAGGAATTAATTTGTTCCAAATGAAATTATGTTAAGCAAATTTTCCTTTATACGAATTTCCCATAGAAATGGATTGAAAACAGAGTAATCCCTAATCACGACCATTTTATGTTGTATGGATTCGCCCCATAGACGATTGTTAAGCAAATTTCCCCTATCTACGGAATTGTTTATGTTGCAAAGATTTTATGTTATACAAGGGTCCACTGTACATGGTAGTGTAACAGTCTGAAGCTACAATCCTATGCATGCCCTGCATAAATTACTGAGATTTAAGTATGAACAATGAAATACTGTAGAATTATATGTACCCGCAATTCATATAAAGCTTTTTCTAGCACAGTAGTACTTCTAAGACAAACGCCTTGTAAGACAAAAACTTGTAGGAAGAAAAAAAATTCCGGGAATAGGCATGCTTCACATGTCCAAATAAAGTCTATGGGATGCTTCGCAAGAAGAAAAACCGTTCCCACGCATCCGGGGGAAAAACCGGTTATTTTTGTCTTTATTCTAGCCTCCGGAACAGATTAATCCATGTTCAATGCATTCCTACGGGAAACTGCGTTTGGTAAGACAAAATTTCCTTAAAACAAATGGACCTGTAGAAAGAATTAAATTTGTTTTTATTTTATTCCTTCCTTCCTCATCTTTAAGTACTTATTATTTAGACGATTCTATTAAAAATCCCGACCCTTCTTCCTCTCTTGAAGCCACGAGAAAAAGGGGGGGGGGCAATTAAAGAACCAAGATGCAGAAAAGGTGCAGAGTTCAGAGCATTAAGTCCTTCTATTTTCCCGCTGTATTTTGGGGTAACCATATTCTTAAACAAACAAACAAACAAACCTAATGAGAACAGCCAGAAAGCGCGGGCGGGCGGCGTTCTTGACTGCGAAACGCCAGATAACCCGTGGCACTTGAACCCCACTCCTTCCCCGCTTAATTACCGGACCGAAGGGGTTAAAAATAACGAGTCTGAATTCCTTACTACGTCGGGATGAGGAGCAGTTTGAGGAACGTGACGCCCAAGGCCAGAGGAAAGAACCAGCCTCCACCTCCCTGCGCCGCCATTACAGCGAGCCTCACAGGACCGGAGTCAGTGCGCATGCGCCCAAGATCGCGCGCGCCCCACGAGCGTCGGCTTTCCTCAACGGTTCTTACGCACCACAGCGCCTGCGCGGGAAGGGTTCGGCGCTTGCGCACTAAGCTTTAGCGTGTTCCGTTTCATGCCTAGCCCTTGCTCGCGACCGGGGCGGGGCTCAGACCCGGGAGGAGGTGTGGGGATTGCGCTTTCTTTTGGACCACAACTCCCAGAATTCCTCGGGAGGGTGCCTGGGCTCTTCTGGGAGTTGTAGTCCAAGAATAATCCACCTGTTTGCACGTCTCTGTGCGATGATGATGGTGAATTCCTCAGGACGGTGACTGAAGAGTTCTTGGAGTTGTAGTCCGAGAAAGATCCATAGATCTATGTATTTTCGAAGGCTTTCGCGGCCGGGATCTGCCAAACAGCCCGAAAAGCTCACAACAGCAATCCACAGATTTGCATATCTGCCTCGATGATAATGATGATGATGATGATGATGATGATGATGATGATGTAATGAGCCACTTTTCTTCTCATCACGGACCCCAAGACAGCTCACAATATCAAAAACAATTGTAGTAAACATAATAAGCACTAAAAAAAAACCCATACACTTATTAAAATAGTATAAAGTAATTCAGGCATCTTTAGTAGGGTCAGGTAGCCTCTCCTTATTTCAATTGGATAGGGCAGAGATGGCGAATCGTTGAGAGACTGAGTGCCCAAACTGCAATTCAAAACCCACTCATTTTTCGAAAAGTGCCATTACAGTAATTTAAATAGCAGCAGTTCACAGGTGGCTGTGAAGGGGCGATGTTGGGTACCCACAGAAAGGGCTCGTGACTGCCACCGTTGGCACCCATGCCATAGGTTCACCAACACTGGGATATGGTTATTTCCAAGTAAAGTAGAGATGCAGTGATTAAGTCTGAGCCTATTTGCAAATCTTCTCTAGGTGCTGGTGGGGATCACTGCACAACCACCATCAATCACTCCGCCCAGTTACTTGAAGCTACAGAGACTGGATATAGCAAAATCTTAGGACCAACACATCTAGAAAACAACAGTAGACCACAGAATGGGATCATTCAATACACATTGTGTTCCAAAAGAAAGCAGATGCCAGATACAGTACTTCAATAACTAATGCCTAACACATCACCATGGTTTCTGAAGCAAGCAATGGGATGCTCAAGATTTCCCAACAGAGGATTTTGGAGTAAAAAAAAAAAAAAGACAGATGTTTAAGGTGTTTTCAGAAATAAGCTATTACATGCTGTTTATATCAATGTACTTAGGCTGCCATAACCATCATCAGAATACTGGCAGTGGCCTGTAAATCCTATCTGTATCTAGTTACCTTCCAGCTCCGCTAAACATTTTAGAAGTTTGTGCTTCAGCCTGATGAAGTGTCCTGCAAGACTTGGAAGATTGCCTGTTTATGACATTTTTGTGTTTTAGTAACTTCTTCAAGGTGTCAAAAGTTTTGCTTTTTAATAACAGAAGTGCATTGCTTGATTTTGTTGACTACTACTATTTGTGATTAATTTCAGAGTAATCCCAACCTGCTAATCTCCTGGGTCCACTCCTTGTACTTCTCCACCTGATACACAGGGTTAATGACAAGGTATCCTATCATTCTTCTCTTCTATGGAACAGGCATGGCCTGATTTTCAGATTTTTCCAAAATCTTATTACCGATGTCCACTCTCAGAATGCATTTGATATAAAATGTCATGGATGAACTGCTGCTATTTAAGAAGTCAGCATCAGCAGTTGCTGTTGAGTGGCGGGCTGTATGACTCAGTGCAGCAGAGAAAATGCCCCCACTAACTTCTTAATTTGCTGTAATTCAACAATGTTTACACTAACTGCACTGGCCAGAATAAATAACTCAACAGGATTTCGACCTTCCATTCTGGCAGTTCCAAAATTAAGCTGCAAGACCTTACACTAGTATTTCTCGTGGCAGCCAAACGTATGAACCTTTGCACTCACCTCATCAATTAGATGAAGACATGGTAGGCGAGACCAGAGATGTGGTTAAACAAGTGAAACTGGGTAACCAGCACCCTGTTCCATTGGTGAAGCTTGAGTAATAAATAAACACCTCCACCAGCAACACTGCTGCTAAATCAATTTCAGATTGCACTGTAAGGAGACTTCATCTCATTATGCACAAGTCATCAGCAACCCAAAATCAAAGCAGGAAGCATTTAATTCCAGTTATTGCCCCTTAAAATTATCTAAGAAGCTGGGGGGGGGGGAGGCCTTGTGAACTGGCCCATACGTAAAAGTAATTAGAGCTCTTTAATCCTATTGGAAACCGTCAAAGTCACAAAGACACAAAGCTCATATCCATTTGCTGTCCTTTCCCCAAAAGAAATCAAGAGTGAGACTGTGGGGAAGGAAAACCTTTAATGATCAATAAATTCCCATGTAGCATGTGAAATCTTTAACAGTGTAAGAACACTTCCAAGGGCAGAGATACAAAAATATGATGACACTGTGTTCCAGGATACCGCAAGTTAAAATAAATACAGGATACGTAATGGCGATATGTCGTTGTACAGTACCATTTAAGATTTTTGAGGAATGTGCTCCATACATACACAGTGTTCAAGGAAAGCCAAAACAGGCTCAAATTGTGTTGGGCCCAAGCTCCTGTAAATACCATGCTTCCTTCTCTTCAACTTAAAACACAGTTTTGCTCAGCTGTTTGCCACAAACACCCAGTTTATTTTGTTATATAAGCAGAGAAATGGCCTCACTAATGTATAGAAGCAGAGCAATATCATTTTCTAAAATATAATTTCTAGCCTCTCAGATCTTCCAGATGTGCTAGCCACTGTGATCCCCCCAAAAGTACTATTTTTCACACTCTGCCAAGAACACAGAGGAGAGGTGTCATGGTGTGAACAGATCACTCCAGTAGCTTAAAGCAAATCTTACAATCCAATGAAGCAGTGATTTCCCTGCCTTGGGTAACCCAGGTGTTCTTGGACTGCAATTCCCAGAAGCCTTCACCACCAATTCTGATGGCTGGGTTTTCTGGGAGTTGCAGTCCAAGAAAGCTCAAGGTTACCCAAGGTTGGAAAACCACCGCAACAAACTGAAGGGGACAAAACATGACGCTTCACCCAAGGTCTGATCATGCCTGCTTTTGCTGCCAGCTTTAGACCTTGAACATGGCAGAATGGTGGTATGGATCATCGTAATAAGTCAGCTTCGGTATAGCTGAGGCCATCTTAATCAGCACCAGGCTGGGTGAGGCTTTTACAAACCAACCTCTGTACAGGTAAGACAGAGAAGCTACTGGCTAATCATTCATCGGTCCAAGGGAGTTACCTGCTCCCCCTACCCACCCATCTGCCTTTGCCATCTGAAAGTGCCTCTCGCGATGAATAACCTGTACACCTTTTAACCACCTTTCGCTAGAGTGCAAGCTTCCAAGAAAGAGATGACAGGGGCAGCCTTTAGCCAGGGCATAGGCACGCGGATTTCAGATTCATTATCACTGTTAGGGCACTTGCTCTCACCAAGCCGTTATTTTTAAAGCGATCTCTTTTACTGTTCTTTCTAATGGCTCTTTTGGCAATTGTCATTTTATTATTATGCGATATCCCACCCACTCCCTTAGCCTACGTGAGGTTTCCAACTTGTTTAGCCCCTCTAAAAGAAGGCTAAGGGGGGATATGATAGCTATGTTTAAATATTTGAAAGGATGTCATATTGAAGAGGGAACAGGTTTGTTTTCCATGACTTCAGAGACTAGGACTCGGGGAAATGGTTTCAAACTACAGGAAAAGAGATTCCATTTGAACATTAGGAAGAACTTCATGACGGTTGGAGCTGTTCGGCAGTGGAATAATCTGCCACGGAGGGTGGTGGAGTCTCCTTCTTTGGAGGTTTTTAAGCAGAGGCTGGATGGCCATCTGTCGGAAATATTGTGATGGGGGTTCCTGCATATCAGGGGGTTGGACTGGATGGCCCTTGAGGGCCCTTCCAACTCTAGGATTCTAAAAGATGGGCTGTCAGACACTAACAGTGCATCATCATGGATCTTGAATAGAGAAGGCCACGAACTGCCAGTTCAGCGGCTTGTGCTGGTTCGTTTGCTGCTGCAGCAGGTGTCTGGTGGGTCTGCGCCCCCTCCCTCCTCCAGCGCGAACCCACTCAGAGTGGGCACCCAGTGCCGAACATCTGTTGCGGTGGTCAATGAACTGGTACAAAACTGCTAAACTGGTGGTTTGTGCCCATCTCTAATCCCGAACGTTGCACAGTATGATCACTCAGATGAATCTCCCACTGTCTGACAGCATGGCATAATCCTGGATATGTGTGCAATTACGTCTTACGAGGAGTGGCTTAGGGAGCTGGGAATGTTTAGCCTTACAAAAAGAAGGTTGAGGGGGGATATAATAGCCATGTTTAAATATTTGAAAGGATGTCATATTGAAGAGGGGACTGGTTTGTTTTCCATGGCTTCAGAGACTAGGACTCGGGGCAATGGTTTCAGACTACAGGAAGAGAGATTCCATTTGAACATTAGGTAGAACTTCCTGATGGTTAAGAGCTGTTCGGTAGTGGAATATGCTGCCACGGAGGGTGGTGGAGTCTCCTTCTTTGGAGGTTTTTAAGCAGAGGCTGGATGGCCATCTGTTGGGAGTTCTGTGATGGGGCTTCCTGCATGGCAGGGGGTTGGACTGGATGGCCCTTGAGGTCTCTTCCAACTCTAGGATTCTATGATTCTCATTTGACCTGCAACCTAGGACCTAAAAAGTTTAGTTATTTGTTTGGGGAATTGGGTTCTGATTGGGAAGTCAATATGACAGGATGTACTAAATCCCAGTCTCCCCCAAATTAGCTGCTATAGAAAGAATCCACACCCTCTTCATATATGCTTCCTCTTACATCTGGGAAATCAGCTTCTTGACCAGAGCATCCTGGAAGGGCTTGGAGGAATATTTTGCATTTGTCTACCCCATTTGGGTAGCTATTTTTGGTGACTGAATAGATAACCCCCTTGAAATTCCTAGCATGGGACCTTATCCCATTGTCTCCTGTAGTCATAGCCCAAAATATTCAGAGGTCTCATCTTTGTTTCCTTTATAGCTAACGAACTGATTATTCAGGTTTTTTTGTTTTTTTTTGGAAAGCAGAACAATATGTTATTCTCAGGGATCTGACTCTTTCATGCCCATGTGCCACAGATTGTATTGTGTACATGAGTCAGAATCAGCTCCAATGTTTGTCATGCTCCGCTCATTTTTTCCTCCTTCCTTCAGAAACATTTAGCACAGGAAGTTTAATTCACACAATAAAGGCATATACTGTATCCCCATGGATTTTAGTGACATTCCCATTGCTTCTGATAGGTTAAATTGCACCAATATCCTTTTCCAAAGGGGGAAAAAGAAGTTAAAATAAGTCACCTATCATTAGACAAAAAGTAGTGCCTCTTCAATTCTCTATTAGAGATGGGCACGACTCAGAAAAATAATTTTTCGTTTTTCGTTTTGGGGTCCGTTTTGGTTCGTTTTCGTTTTTCGGGGTTTTTTGCGCATTTTTCGTTTTCGTTTTCATTACGAAATGAAACAGAAAAACCAAAACAAAAATTTTTCGTTTTCGTTAGCATTCTTTTCATTGGGGGGTGTCTGCCATAACGAAAACGAAAAACAGGGCGAAATTTTTTTGGTTTCGTTTTCTGGAAAATTTTCGTTTTCGTTTCGTAACGGAAACAAAAAACGAAAATGAAAATGAAAATTTCGCTGAGTCGTGCCCATCTCTATTCTCTATCTCTGAGTAAACCATTAAATATTGCTCCCCCCTCCCACCAGGGCAAAGGCCTTGAACCCTTATATAAGATGATGTATTCTTCAACATTTCTCCTTCCTGACCCATGCTGCTGTGATTTCGGCCTCTTCTGTGCCAGCGAGAATGGCATTAAACTAGCAAAGGGGGTGAAGCATGCCCAATAGGTGGGCATCTCCCTCCAGAGCCGATGTCATTAGCAACTTCCACCTGGTCATGCCGGAATGGATTCGTCACTTCCTAACAACGCCCCTTGGGAAAATGACCATTTTGGTTCCACAAGTCTTACTGAAGGAGATTTGCATGACCTCCCTCCACCCACCACATCCCTGTTCTAGAGGCTCAATGTACGTTGGTTAGTCCATTAGGCGAACACTAACGTCCGATGAACAGGCCCTAATTCAGATTAGCAGATCATCTGCGAAGTAGGCTCCGTTTGTAACTCAAGACAGAACATGCCTTCGACACATCATTGCTGCCGTTTAGGATTGGGCCCCCCCTGCACAGCTTGGTCTACTTGTACCGAATTAGCCGGATAATCTTATTATTCATGAAATCTGAGGAGTGTGGGTGAGAGGAGTCCACACAAAAGCCATCGCCCATGGCAATTTTCAGTACTTCCTCCACAAACACCTGGAAGCTATTGATTTGCATCTTGGCCGGGAGCACCCACAACCTCTTCAGGTTCTGCCTCGTATACTCTTCTTCTGGCAGACCTTCCACGCTCGCCACCCAATCTAAGGTCACGTGGTAGGGATCCTGCAAACCGTTGGATATGGACGACAGGTTGCCATTGAAACAGTAGTACAGTTTGGACCCCAGGAGCTTCAGGAACAAGCTGGAGGTGCTGAAGATGTGAGCGCTGAAGACCTCCATGTTGGAAGACGACAAGCTGTAGATCTGAGGAGCTTCGCGGACGGTGAAATGAACCGTCTGAGTCCTCTGGTCCAAGGTGATGTTGAGCATAGCGTTCTTCTCGGCTTTGGAGAGCTCCACTTCCTTCTCTTGCAAGGCCTCAATGAGCGGTTGAACCTGGTAGAAATCAGCCTCTCGCCGAAGCAGGCCCATCTCTTGAAAGTCTTCAGGAAGGTCCAGGTGAGACGTTCTAAGGAAGTTGAGGATATAGCGGAAAACTTTCCCGTCTCGGTCAATAAAACAGTTGCCTTGCCCATCTCTCTTGGTGGGCATCTTCCCACTAAACATGGCGCCCAGCATGGAATCGGGAAAACTGGTCAAGGTGGAGAGAGACGTCGTGTACAACTTCCCACCAACGTTTAGCGTGATCGGCTCTGACATGATGGAAGAACGGGTCACGAAGTCATAAAACAACAACCCACATCTGTGAGGGAAGAACAACAACCAACAAAAAAGTAAATGAGAGACTCCCTTTTATGCTTTGGAGGCAGAAGAATTGAGCAGAAAAGAGTCTTTTCCAGAAGTTGAGTCATGGCAACTGGATTTCTTTTCTTGTGAGAAAAGAAGTCCGGTTGCCATGACTCAGCATCAGGATAACCTCACCTGGATGACTGAGAATCTTCAGAGAGACAGAGTCTTCTGTTCCATTCCCCAGTTTCAAAGGTTGCTTCATTAACTGGCTTAAATAAATAAATAAATAAATAAATAAATAAATAAATAAAGGCTTAGAAAACAGAGTCATCCAAACAGATGTTCAAGGATACACAGTCAGTCTGGATGTAACTGGGAAAAATTCATTTGAAATTCACTGAGTGACAAAAGGCTGCAGTAGTATCTATATCCATCTGTATTCCAAGCCAGACTCGGTAAGTTTTTGCCTGCTAACCTGAGGCTTTAGAACTTACATTTAAAAATGACACTTTGATATTAAACATAAGCCAAGGGATCTTTCATTAGAGATTGTGTTCCATGTTTGTGATGCAAACGCATCCATAGGGATTCTCTGACACATGAATATTTATAAATCAAATAAATACTTAAGAGCAGCTCGACTTAAGAGAAATTTGACTTAAGAGCGGAAAACTGATGGCATTTTAACTGCCGCCTTACAAATTTTAGATATGGTCTGCTTGACTTACAAATACTTTTTTTCCATTTTGAACTCATTTTTTCAATTTTTTTAGATAGGTACCCCGACTTAAGATTAGTTTGACTTAAGAGCATACATTCGGAAAGGATTAAATTCATAAGTTGAGGTAGCACTGTACTGTACATACAGACTACTTCAAGCTGATCTGAGCCCTACGCAGGCCTTATAAACCCAAAGGCGAGGAAGGGTCTCACTTTGGTGCAGTAATTTCCCTACCCTCCACCCAAGACATCAACCAGATTTCTCCAGCATATTCAGCTGAATGGATTTACAAGCATATCTTCCGAACCCCATGATAAAAAGGACCACAGGAGATCAAACTGGCACCATCTGCAAGTGAAGAGCTTTCTCTTCTGGCAAGCTTTCCCTCAGTGATTGCCTACCTAAATGAGTTTTTTAAAAAAAAATTGTTATGCCTTACTGCTTTGAATGTGTTTTTGGTACTAATGGTGCTTACTGGGTTTTTTTTTTTTTTAGTGTGGCATTTGATCCGTTGTCATATTTATACACTTACCATTTTTAGCTTTAAATACTGTACTGTATTTTGATTATGTAAGCCACCGTGGGTCCTTTTTAAAGATAATGGCTGGGTAATAATAATATAAATTTTAAAAAATCAATAAATCAACATTCTAGGATGGTGGTGGAGGTTTCCTTGGAACTTAGATGGTGTCAGAGGGCATAATGGCAGGGTTGCTGGAGAAGGCCACAGGGCTGGATTCAGATTCCAGGAGCTTTGAATTTGGCCTCAGGATGTGGAGTTCCTTACTTTAGAGAGGCTGATGCACACATGAAACTCTTTTGCGCTCTCTCTCTCTCTCTCTCTCTCTCTCTGTGTGTGTGTGTGTGTGTGTGTGTCTGTCAGTCTGCCTGTCTGACTACAGTATCTATCTATCTATCTATCTATCTATCTATCTATCTATCTATCTATCTA
>JAHTLZ010000007.1:48103491-48119540 GCA_023846285.1 Phrynocephalus versicolor | reverse complement strand
CTATCTATCTATCTATCTATCTATCTATCTATCTATCTATCTATCTAATCTTAGGACTTCATAAAATGAAAGCTGATACAACCACCACCTGCAGGGCTGTCATCTGGAAAATGGAGCAAGATTATTTTCTCTCTCTCTCTCTCTCTCTCTTTATTGCATTTTTATACCACACCAATTTCCCAGAAGGGATTCTGGGCGGTTTACGTACATAAATGCAAATAAAAAACAAACAACAATGCAAATTAAATAAACAGTAGAATAAATAAGTAAAATAAGCAAATAAACACACAATGCATGCAAGAATCCAGCAAGAGGCAAAAATAAAAAATAAAAAACCCTAAAAATACTAAAAAAAGGGGGGGGGAGAAACAATAAAGAGGGAAAACGCAACACAACAAATTACCGATCGCCGTACGCCTCCTTAAAATGCCAGGTCTTTAGTGCTTTTTTAAAGGCGAGGAGGGACTCAGTTTGGTGGATTTCACATGGAAAATTATTCCACGCAGCGGGCCAGCCACTGAGAAGGCCTGATTACAGGTAAATACCCTACGGGCCTCCTGCTGGGTGGCCACACGGAGTGAAGATGCCATGGATGCTCTGGTGGGCTGGGTCGATGCTGACCTTAGGGAAATCCGCTCTGCCAGATACTCAGGACCCAAGCCATGGAGGGTTTTGTAAACCAAAACCAGTGCTCCAGAGGCAAAGATGTGATATAATGGATTCATATTACAAAAAAAGGGATTATTAATAAGATATTAGGAAGACCCTGGCAGAAGATAAAGAGCTGTTCAGCCAGGTAACGGACCTCCTCAAAGGATATGGTCTCACAATTTAAGATTTTTAAACAGGAGACAAATGGCTGCTGGTTCGGATGGTTTGGCTGTAGGTTTTTCCATTGGCAGCGGGTTAAAAGACCTCCTCAGACCATTTTAATCGTACCGTTCTGTAATGGTCCCCAGCTTGGTAATAGCAGCATCAGACATTAGATCTGGGCACTCTCAAAATCACCTTTTCAGATCCCCTCAGAAATGCAACACTTTTGAACAGTCTCACTGCACATTGATAGTCTCCCGCTAAGCACCAGACGCATATTTTTCAAGGGAAGAGCAGATGAAGGAACTGCACAAGAACGCATACGAACAAGATGCAGGTAGAGTTATTTAGGCTGAAAGAAAGTCAATAATGTTGGCCGCCGTTATGTCTACGAGTTGACGAAACCTCTCTTTTTAGAACCGAGTATTCTGGAACTGAAAATGCAATCCAGGGGCTCAGGTCCACCCTTAGTTTTGCCCCTGAGACCAGATCAGGTTCTTATATTCTTCTGCGACAGCAGTTTTGAAATGATTGGAGAAAAAAATATTAAATGGCACAAAAATAATTCAGAAACCTCATTTGGGGGGGATCAAGCTGTTCCATCCACTAGGACACAGCGTGCTGACGCCTGCTTATTATGGGATTGCACAAGGAGACAGTAATATGGGACTGCAGAAGTTATTTAATCAAATCACCCCCAAGACTGGGCAAAGGTAAATTGATCGAAGAGGCTGCAAATGAGAGTATAATGACAAGCAGAGCCTGTGTAAGTCATCTCATCATGCTAGCACTGCATCAGGCCAGTGTTCATGCAAGTCCTACTCGCCTTAAATTCACTGTCAATATATTATTTGAATGTGTTTTAAAATGTTTTCTTTTTTTCCTTCATTTGTTCCTCTACTATGACCTTAATGCACAATTAGGCAACAGGCAAGGCCTTGATAGACCACTAATAAAAATAAATAAATCATATAACATACACGCTTTCCTAGGGAATTCCTATTTCTTCAAGGCCAAGTCCCACAAGTCCAAATGCTTCACGGCAGGATGGGTTTTGCCAAAAAAGCTCCAGTTTTTGTCAAGACCGATTTGGCCAGGCAGTCTGTCTTAGATCTAAGCAGGGAGCAGGAAGGTCATTTACATTTACTACACCCCAGTTCGACAATCAAAGAGGCACACCCCATGCACACACTCCTCTATGATTGTAATGATGCCTTGTTTAATAATTTTTACAGTCCCACTTATATGGTTTTTTTCATTCCTTTAAAAAAATCTGTGAGCTGCCTTGATTCATATTGACAGAGGAAAGGCGGAATAGAAACACAATAAATAAATAAATAAATAAATAAATAAATAAATAAATAAATAAATAAAAGCCCGGCATCCGGTTTCCAAGACAGTACAACCAGATACCTCTGTGTGAGGAAGGGAAGGCCAAAGGAGGAATGGACAACAAGAGTGAGTCACTCCCTGTTCAGATATTGATAGAATAAATCAATATGCATTTACAGTCTGGGTGGGTTGATTTATACACAGGTATCAGCAATGTATGACAAAGCAAAGTGTTCTGCTTATATACCGCCCCATAGCACTTCAAGTACTCTCTGGGCGGTTTACAAAGGGTTGAATCAACAAAACCACAGATAATAGGTCATGGGTTGATAGAATGGGCATGGAAAAAATGGACATGAAAAAGTGCAAATATGCCTGGATGAGGAATATTCTCTCTGTGTTTGGAGATTTTATATATAGACACGCAAACAGAGGTGTTTGTTTGTTGCCTAATGTCTATGTTTTTATGTAATTGGGACTGCTGAGACATTTTATTATTTTCATTTATTTTGAGTATTTGTTTTACCCTGCCTTTCTCCTTGGAAAAGGACCCAAGGCAGCTTAGAGTAATGAGGGACAATATACAGTCCAGTACAATTAAGGCATATTCAAGTTTGAGAACAGAGAACTGAAGGACATCTTACACTTACAGCATTAAAAGACAACATTAAAGCTATAAGAGAACGTGAGCAGTTAAAGAAAGAGTAAAAATTCCATGTAATTGTGCACGGCAGACCATCTAGAAGTTATGAGGGATGGAAACTAACATGGAAAACATAGTGTCAATGCCATCACACAAGGGGAGATATAAACACAAGTTATAAGTGGTTATAAACACAACTCTTTTGTCTAAGACTCTAAGAGAACGCTGTAAATATATGTAAATAGATTTAGAGCCAAACAACTCTGAGTCTGTGTATTATTTCGCACAGAGGACTAGTACTCTGACAGCCTGCAACCTGATCGTCTACCTATACTCCACTGCACACATGCTGAATCTTGGACAACCCTCTATCGTCCTCTGGGGAGGAGGGGGATACGAAACATCTGATATACAAAATAATGCAGGGCATGAGTAAAGTGGATAGAGGGATGCTCTTCTCCCTCTCACATAATACCAGAACTAGGGGACATCAACTCAAATTGAGGGCTGGGAAAGTAAGAACAGACAAAAGAAAATATTTTTTCACCCAGCACATTGTTACTCTGTGGAACTCCCTGCCACAGGATGTGGTGATGGCATCTGGCCTGGATGCCTTCAAAAGGGGATTGGACAGATTCCTGGAGGAAAAGTCCATCACGGGTGACAAACCATGATGGCGATGTGTAACCTCCAGGCTTAAAACCGGGCTACTTCAAGGGCCAGAGGCAGGGGAGTGGGATCAGGAGACAGATATCTAGTCTCATGCGCTCCCAAATGCATCTGGTGGGGCCACTGTGAGATACCGGAAGCTTGACTAGATGGGCCTTTGGCCTGATCCAGCATGGCTCTTCCTATGTTCTTATGTACTTGTAATGACTGGCAGGAGAAGATCAACCAGCTACGGAAGGCTTCCTGATGATGGGAGAAGAGGAGGATGTTACCGTGCAGGAGGAGATAAAAGAGGAAGAAGATTCGGCGGAGGCAGTAGAATGGAAGGAGGCTGAAGAATCAACCTTGAGTAGAAGGGAAGGAAATAAAAGAAAAAAAGAAAAAGACTCAGATGAGGATGAGTTACTACTCTGCATGGGGATGGTTCCAGATAGAATACGCTTGGGAAATGGAAATGGTGTGGATGAAACTCCCACTTGAGGAAATAGATCGAAACATGAAAAACAAAATCCCTCCAAAGCCTTCATGTTGGAGAGAACAAGGTGCAAAAAAGGAGAAATAGGAGATCAAGATATATTTGGGGGGAGCTGAGCCCTTAGAATAGACGGTCTACGTATATCCTAAGAAGGAAAGTCTCTTGAGGAGGAAGAAAAGCTGAGCAAGACTTAGTGAACCAAAAAAGGCTGTTAGGAGGAGAATGGGGCACTATGTGCAAGTTCGGGACAACAGTTAGAAAGGTTGGTTGTTACCCCGAGTGGCCTTTGTCTGTCGAACCTGCTGAACCATTCGACTTTATTGTTCACGACCCTTCTACATTGTTGAAGAAAACTCTGTTTTACAAAGAACTGCCTGTGTGGCTTTCCGGAATGGTGAAACGAGAAACTACTCACACCCTGAGAGCATCACGGAGCTTGATGTCATCTTAATAATCAAATGTTGGATGGGGGAAAACAGAAGTATATGGCCTCTTGTTCCCAAAGTCCTATACTGTATTCTGACAGATTGCTTCCAACCCGCCGCAGTGACCCTAAAAGAGCTTTTAAGGTGTGTGTGAAATGTGAGGACTGGATTGTCAGTGTAATCCCCCAGTAAATTTCCATGGCTGGGCGGAAATGTGAACCCAACACTCCTGGAATGTAGCGGTAGTGGGGGTCAGACCTGTTCTGAGCCCCTATCCACTACATTCCTAGTTGCTAACTTTAGGAAAACCACATGTTCTTGAACTGCAACTCCCCAAAACCTCAGCCAGCACAGTTAGTGGTGAAGGCTTCTGGAAACTGCAGTCCAAGAACACCTGGACTACCTATTTATATACAGTATTTTATTTATTTATTTTGAATAGTTTTACCCCACCTTTCTGCTTGGAAAGTGACCCAAGGTGGCTTACAGTAGTGAGGGACAATATACAGTCAGCAACATTTAAGACATTATTCAAGTTAAGAACAGGGAATTGGAAGAGGCATCTTAGAACATTGAAAGGTAACGTTAGAGCCACAAAGAGCGCACAAAAATAAACGAAAAAGAAAAGTAACAGGGAAAACACTGGTGTTCTTATGAAATCAATCAATGCAATCATGTTTGGTAACCCATGTAAAGTAACATAGTAATAAGTCCCTCATTCAGGGAAAGCTTGCCTGAAGAGGAAGGTCTTTGCCTGCTTCCGGAAAGACAGCAGAGAGAGGAGAGGGAAGAGAGGGAAAAGATCCCCCTCTTTTTTTTATAGCTTTTTAAAAGGAGGTTGTACCAAATAGCATTGCCTTTTTAGTTTCAGCAGCACAATCATATGATGGGCTATCGGCTAATTTGTTGCATTTATAAAGTAGGACACAATAGATTAGGCCCCTCTTAACTAATTAATCACTGGCATCACACGATATCCGGTAAAATCAAACTAAAAAGGAAAATATGCTGATAACCCACTGGGAATTTTTTTTAATAAATCTTAAATTTGGCCACACGAGTCAAGTCCAATCTTGTTTTTCCATTTTAGTCTCTGGCACTTATCCTTTCTGAAAAGTTATGGAGCTATTATTAGTAAAACTTTTCTATGTGCGGCTGCCGACGCAAAGCTGAAAGCAGGACAAAGCATTCTTCATTCTGAAGACACAAGCGCTGACCATCTTTAAGAAAGATGCCGGGACAGAGAAGGTGAAATAGAAAACCTTTATGCTACAAAGAGTAATCAGTTTAAACTCACATATATATGGCAGCCAGTACGGGTTTCTAGAATTGCCTGTTTCTGTATTTTCCAAATAACAGTAAACCCCCCCCCTGCCAATCACGGGGGTTAGGGACCCACCCCACCCGCGATGCATGAAAATCTGCGATATGCGGAAGTGGGTGGGGGGGTGGCGCGGAGCAATCGGATCGCCCCCTCCCCCACAGCCCTGAGGCTTCTTGGCGGAGCATGGGGGCGGCACGGAGCGATCCGATCGCCCCCCACTGCCCCACCCACAGCCCCGAGGCTTCTCGGGGGAGCCTGGGGGGGGGGCGGCACGGAGCGATCCAATCACCTCCCGCCACCCCACCCCCCGCAGCCCCGAGGTGCAGGTAACTGCGATCTCGCGATGTAGTGAGACCGCAGTCCAGTACCTGAACCGCGAAATGGCGGGGGGGGGTGACTGTATTCTAGCCACACACAGAACTGCAAGCTTATTTAATAGAAACGCTGAGGTAATCCCACCAAGGAATAATAATCTTAACTTCCAAGACCTGTGCTTTGTCCATTCTTGTGTACTGTATCTTGCTGCCCACAGGTACAATGGGGGACCTTGCCGTAGCCCTCCCACTTTGAATGCCTCACTAGCCAGCATGCTAGATCAGCATGCTGATCATCTGGGCAGCAGTTGGGGGGAGTGGGAGAAGCGACATAGCCCACTGCTTTGAACTGCCTCAGCAATAGAAGCAGCTGCGGAGGCTGGCTTGCTCGCAAAGCAGGGGTAGGTAGGGGGGGGGGTTGCAATCGGTCCTGGGGGCCGGATGCAGTACCTTGGGGGGGGGGGCGCATCCGGCCCGGGGCTTTAGGTTGAGGACCCCTGGTCTATAAGATACATTCCATGTATAAGACACCTCCCCACACTTTTCCAACCCCAAATTACATTTTTGCAACCTTGCGGTTCTCTCCTCACTGCTGTGTATAAGACAAACCTCAATTTTAGTCTAACAATTTTAGGCAAAACAATATAGACTTATACATGGAAAAATACTGTAATTCTAAATACAGTGGTCCCTTGTATAACAAACAGCTTGTATAACATAAAATTTGTACAACATAAAAAATTCCGGAGATAGGGGAAATATGCTTAACATAATCACCTATGGGGAGAATCTGTACAACATAAAGATGGGATTACTCCGTTTTCAATGCATTCCTATGGGAATTTGTATAAAGGAAAATTTGCTTAACATACTTTCACTTGGAACGAATTAATTCCTTTATACAAGGTACCACTGTATTAGCACAGAGTGCTGCAATGTTTTTTAAAGTTATGTTGCTTTGCATATGTTTCATCAAGTACAGGATGCTTTCAGACATGGGCATCTATCTCCCTTTATGAGCCTGCCCGGGGGGGGGGGCTTTCTCTCAGCCTGACCCCCTTCACAGGAGCACTTGGTGGGGACACGAAAGAGGGCCTTTCTCTCTCGAAGCTCCCAGACTCTGGAACTCCCTCCCATAGGAGATTAGGCTGGCCCCATCTTTGCTGTCCTTCTGCAAGTAGGCCAGGACATTTCTCTTCAGGCAAGCTTTATCTTCCTTATTTAGATAAGAACATAAGACCATAAGAATAGCCCTGCTGGATCAGGCCAAAGGCCCATCTAGTCCAGCTTCCTGGATCTCACAGTGGCCTCACCAAATGTGTCTGGGAGCACACAAGACTAGATCTCTGTCTCCTGATACCACTCCCCTGCCTCTGGCCCTTGAAGTACCCTGGTTTTAAGCCTGGAGATTACACCTCTCCATCATGGTTTGTAACTTGTGATGGAATTTTCCTCTGGACTCCCTGAGTCCATTTATGGTTTGTTGACCTTTCCTGCTTTGAATGTGTTTTAGTGTAGCTTTTGTTTACCTTTGTTTTATGGTGGTATCTGTTTGAACTTTCCAGTATGGTATGCTCACAACTTTTAGCCTTATGTACTGTCTTTTAATGTTGTAAGCCACCTTGGTTCTTTTTAAAAGGAGATTTAAAAATATTTTAAATAAATAAGTAGCTCATTTTTTTGTAAATTCCTGGGACTAAAACAAACTTGCCTTCAGAACAAATTCCAATGCAGATCTAAAGATAAGGGGTTTTTTTTGTTTGTTTCAAAGCCAGACCATTTATATATCTAACCAGTAGTCTATATTACCCATTCCTTGATTTTTGTTTTTATTTTCCCTAGAAAAACTGGAAATGTCAGAGGTTTGGCCTCGGACTTGCCTCATTCAAAGCATGCTGGCTAGCGAAAAGCCACAGGTCCTCCCTAAAAGTAGTGTAGTCCATCAGGCGGGGCGGGAGCTCACTTAACCTGCACCTCTGCTCCAGAGTCACTTAATGGCTTTGGGGTACTCTCTCAAGTTTGGTTCCTCATCTCCAAAACAGAAACCGTACCTCTAACCCCCACAGGGCTTATTTGCTTTCCATTGCAAGACTGGCTCCAAAACAAATAACATTTTCCTGCAATAACAACATGTGAAACAGATTAAGGGGCAAGATAAGCACTTGACCTGGGTCTCTTAGTCACAGCGCCATCAAAATAGGAATAAGGTGGCACCTGAGCAGGCCCAGCCCTGCCATTAGGCACAGTGGGCAGCTGCCTCAGGTAGCAGATTTAGGGTGTCACCAGAGGAGAGCAACGGGGGATCATAATTCATCATGCTTTTGTTATCTGGGACCTTTACTACTGAAGGACATACATCAGTGGTGCCCAAACTTTTTGTAAGGAGGGCCAGATTTGGTGGCTGAGAATGTGTCAGGGGCCGGTTCCTCCCCAACCCTGCCACCCCACTGCAAGTGTCAATGTTGACGGAAGATTTTTTTTTTAAAAAAATGGGGCAAAGGAGGGGGAGGGAGGGGTGGGCCAGCCAGCCGCGGGCCACTCAGAATGGCCTGAAGGGCCGGATTTGGCCCCCAGGCAGGACTTTGGGCAGGCCTGACATACATACATTACTGATGGACGGAATGATTGATACCGGCATTCTAAGTGGTACCTCGACTTACGAATTTAATCTGTTCCAAATGCATGCTCTGAAGTCGAACTACTCTTAAGTCGGGGTACCTATCTAAAAAATGGAAAAAAATAAGTTAAAAAATAAGAAAATAAAAATAAATATTTGTAAGTCGAGCAGACCATATCTAAAGCTTGTAAGGGGGCAGTTAAAAATGCCAACAGTTTTCCACTCTTAAGTCGAATTGCTCTTTAGTCGAGCTGCTCTTAAGTCGGGGTACCACTGTACTTGGGTGGTGGAAAACTATAAAAATATTTATTTATTTATTGTTATATTTATATACCGCACCAAAAAAGGTACAACACAGCAAAAACAGTAAATGTAGGGTTTCTAAGGGGGTGCTACATGGCCATGGCCTTGCACAACACTGGCTCTTTGGCTTGAAAACGGAGATGAGCACCGCCCCTAGAGTCGGACACGACTAGCAGGCATCTGGGCAGGGGGACCTTTACCTTTGCCTTTTTTACAGATATTAAATACCAACATTGGTGATGTTGGGGAATAGGTGACATGACTTGTTTTTTGAGGGGTGGCAATTAATTAATCTGTCTCAGACAGCAAACAAACTTCGGCCACCTTTGTACCAGGGAGTTGATTTTGGGGGAAAGGGACATCAAACTTTTCCTAGAGGTTTTCTGGACAATTCGACCTCGACCTCTTGGCCAAGGCTCTTGGGACAGAGACTCTACCGCTGCCCCTACCCCCCAACACAAAAGCACTGGCTACAATGCCGACACATGGGTTGTGATAAGGGGAAGATGGGATACCAAACCCCTGGCATTAGTCTAAAGGGCAAAACAAAACAAAACAAAACCTTAGGTTCTCTCCTAGTATTGCTCTTGCCGGGTTGATCATAAGAACTTAAGAAGAGCCATGCTGGATCAGGCCAAAGTCCCATCTAGTCCAGCTTCCTGTATCTCACAGTGGCCCCACCAAAGGCCTCTGGGAGCACACGAGATGAGATATCTGTCTCCTGATACCACTCCCCTGCATCTGGCCCTTGAAGTACCCTGGTTTTAAGCCTGGTGATTACACATCTCCACCATGGTTTGTCACCTGTGATGGACTTTTCCTCCAGGAATCTGTCCAACCCCCTTTTGAAGGCATCCAGGCCAGATGCCATCACCACCTCCAGTGGCAGGGAGTTCCACAGACTAACAACACGCTGGGTAATTTCATCTTCTTTTTTTTCTGTTCTCTCTCTCCCAGCCCTCCATTTGAGTGGATGTCCCCTAGTCCTGGTATTTGGTGAGAGGGAGTAGAGTGTCCCTCTACTATCCCCTTGACTCATGCCCTGCTGCATTATTTTGCATGGAACACTTTACCGATGCCCTGCATTATTATTATCAATCAGCATCCTATCCCTGGGAGGACTTGGGAGAGGCATCATCCCACCCACCACCTCCACGGCCCCTTCTGCGCCCCTTGGGTCCAGAGAGCGGGCATCACCTACCTGTGTCCGTCCCCCTTGGTCAGTCCACCTGAAACCCAATCCCAAGCACCGGGAAAAAGACAGGGAAATGGGGCAGAAGGGGAGGGAAGGGAGGGTGCAAGAGGGAAGGAAGGTGCAAGGCTGAGCTTCGGTGGAGGAGGAGGAGGGGAGAGGCAAACGGCGCTCCTCCCGCGGTGCGTCGTGGGAATTGTATTTCCCAACGCCCTTCCTTGCCGTTGCAGGCGGCGGCCAGCCGAACTACAACTCCCAGGCGCCTCCGCGGCCAAGCCCGGGGAAAACGATCAGCTGGCCTTAAAGGCGACGCGGCTCTGGAATTGCTGCTGGGCTTTGGAGGGAATTAAAAAAAAAATCCCTTAGAAAATCGGGCAGCAAAAGCCGGCACTCTCCGCCAGCGCCGGCTGCGGCAATCCCTCTGGCGCTCGGGCTGCGCGGATGCCTCCTCTCCAAGCCCTTGGAAATCCGCTCTGTGGCGGTTGTTGTGGTTTAATCATTTCTTTTTCCCCTGGCTCCGGAGCAAAAAAGAAGGGAAGGGGCGTGCTTTTTTATTTTTATTTTTTTGCAAAATCATCCCCATCCTCCAAAGAAGAGAGAGAGCCTCCCGGGAAACAGGAGGAAAGTGGATGATCGCGGCGCCCCTGTCCCCGTCGTCTTCTGCTCCGTCGTCCTTCTCCCTCCATTGCACCAAGGCGGGATCGTGCAAGTAAGTGAAGGAACCGGTGCGTTTGGTCCAACTAGACAATGTTTGCTGGTCAGAGGGCTTTTGTTGTTGTTTTTTACATCCTCGTCCGCCTTCGCTTGTGGTCCCATTTGGAAGCAAGTCCGGGCAAGTGAGGTCTCGGAAACGCTGCGCTGTCTCAGTGGAACCTCCATGTGCAAGGGCAGTGTACCCGCTAAATATTTTATTTATTTATTTATTTATTTATTTATTTATTTATTTATTTACAGATTTTTTAAAGCTGCCCCACTACCAAACGGTCGTCAAATTCGAGATGCCGGGGAATAAGCCTTGAGCTTGGCGGGCGGGGGGGGGGGAGAGCGATTGCATTACTTACCCGTCTTCCCAGAGACATTGTCAGACTCGTCCTGCTGCCCCAAATAGAGAGCGGTGGCTCTTTTTGACACTGTTCCACAAAGGGCTTCTCTGATCTGTGAGCCTTCTCAACCTGGGACATACTGTATATTGTTGTGATACATTACAGATCCCATCCTGACTGGCAGATGGGACCTGTAGCTTCACCCAGGTTGAGGGTGGTAAATTGGTAAAGGGTGGGTGCTCTCTCTCCCTCACTCCCTACCTGAAGAAGAGAGCGACTAAAATGATTACTGGGCTGGGGCCCCTCCCTTATGAGGAAAGGCTAAAACATTTGGGGCTCTTTAGTCTGGAAAAAAGGCGCCTGAGGATATGATTGAGACGTACAAAATAATGCAGGGCATGAGTAAAGTGGATAGAGGGAAGCTCTTCTCCCTCTCACAAAATACCAGAAGGGTCATACACTCAAATTGAGGGCTGGGAGAGTAAGAACAGACAAAAGGAAATATTTTTTCACCCAGCGCGTTGTTAGTCTATGGAACTCCCTGCCACAGGATGTGGTCATGGCATCTGGCTTGGATGCCTTCAAAAGGGGATTGGACAGATTCCTGGAGGAAAAGTCCATCACAGGTTACAAACCATGATGGAGATGTGTAATCTCCCAGGCTTAAAACCCGGGTACTTCAAGGGCCAGATGCAGGGGAGTGGTATCAGGAGACAGATATCTAGTCTCATGCGCTTCCAAACGCATCTGGTGGGGCCACTGTGAGATAGAGGAAGCTGGACTAGATGGGCCTTTGGCCTGATCCAGCATGGCCCTTCTTATGTCTGTTCTTATGTTCTTTCTTTCTTTATCTTTCTGTGCCCTAGCTCTGTGTTGGGCACTCTGCCCATGCTTGCATTGCTCTTTTTTTCATCCTCCTATAACAGTGTTGGCGAACCTATGGCACGGGTGCCAAAGGTGGCACTCGGAGCCCTTTCTGTGGGCATCCGACATCACCCCTTCACAGCCACCTGTATTCAGCACTGCATTGACACTTTGCAAAAAATTAGTGGGTTTTGAATCGCCGTGTGGGCACTCAGTCTCTAAAAGGTTCGCCACCACTATCTTATAATCTTGCTTTCTACCTTTTTCCATGCTGAGATCTAGAATCAGAATTTGACCCCAGGAGCTTGGATGACTTTGTGCTCCTTGTGTTTTGTGTGTGTGCTCATCGACACACAACAAATGCATGGTAGGGATTTGAAGAGAAGGGTGAATCTACCAGGATGCAAAGAGGGAGGTTTCTCACACATCAACCAATAGACAAGTCTTCGGCTGGGGAGGAGAGTTAGTGTCAGATTTAGTGACATTTTGCAGAAAAGGAAGGGTTTTTCTTTCAGGGGCAAAAAGCAAACACCTGTGCTGGGTGGGGTTATATTCCCTCTGAAAAACCCAGGTGTGTTCCTTGGGGGTGCTCCTGGATTCATCTCTGAGCCTGGGTGCCCAGGTTTTGGCGATCACTAGGAGTGCATTTGCACAGTTAAAACTCGTGCGCCAGCTGCAGTTATTTCTCGACAGGCCAGATTTGGCCATGGTGACGTATGTCTTCGTTACTGTACATCCCAGCTGGATTACTGTCATGCATTCACTGGGGGGCTGCCTCTGGAGAATGTCCGGAAACTTTATCAGGTCCAAAACATGGCAGCCCGATTGCTCACAGGGGCTGGTTACAGGGATCAAACATCAGTTCACAGTGCTAATTCTATTAATGCCCTGAATAAGCTGGGCCCAAGCTGTGTAAAAGACCACATCTCCCTCTATGAGTCTTCCTGGGCTTTAGGATCATCAGGTGAGACCTTTCTCTTGGTCCAGCCATCCTCACAAGGTACACTTGGTGGGGGCACGAGAGAGGACCTTCTCTGTTGCTGCTCCCAGACTGTGGAACTCCCTCCCACAGGAGGCTAGCCTGAAGAAGAGGTTTGAAATTGATGTCTGTGACTTACTGCTTTAAAATGTTTTTGATGTTGATATTGTTTGCTGTTTTGTTTCAGCGTGGTCTTTGTAGGATCCTGTATTTCCATACTTAACGTTTTTTAGCTTTAGATGTTGTTTTTAATGGTATAAGCCACCTCAGATCTATTTTAAGGATAAATAAATAAATAAATAAATAAATAAATAAATAAATAAATAAATACCTTACTTCTTTCCCAGATCTCAAAAAATCTATACCACATTTCCTAGAACCCACAAGGAGCAGAGCAAATGCTGGAACTTGTAGTTTTTTTTTAAAAAAAAAACCCAATCATTTTCATGTTCTATTGCTTTTCCTACCCCCAAAAAGAGTTCTGTTCTGTTACCTTTCTGTCCTCCTGACTATTTTTGTAACATACCGCACATTGCAGTAATAACTGAACCTCCCTAAGACCATTTGAGAACTGCAAGGGTGCCAAGAGAAACAAGCAAATACATTTTACTTAGATGTATTACTTAGACTTGCCAGAGAGATTAAAGATTATAAAAAGGGTTTCTTTAGTTATGTCCGCAGCAAAAGAAAAAAATAAGGAAATGATAGGCTCTCTGTGTGGTGAAGAGAATCAGTTACTAACAGGAGACAAGGAAAAGGCAGAACTACTCAACACCTTCTTTGCCTCAGTTTTCTCCAAAAAGGAAAAATAGTAGATGACAGGAATTGCAACATAGAATAGATAGAGAGGTAGTACTGGAACACCTGGAAACATTAGATGAATTTTAGTCTCCTATGCCAGATGAATTACATCCAAGGATATTAAAAGAACTGGCAGAAGTAATTTCAGAACATTTGGCAATAATCTTTGAGAAGTCCTGGTGAACAGGGGAAGTCCCCATAGATTGGAGGAGGGCGGATGTTGTCCCTATCTTCAAAAAGGGGGGAAAGGAGGACCCAAATAATTATCGCCCAGTCAACTTGACTTCAATTCCTGGAAAGATCCTAGAACAGATTATTGAGCAGACAGTCTGTAATTATTTAACTAGCAATGCTGTCATGAGAAGTCAACATGGGTTTTTTAAAATAAGTCATGCCAGACTAATCTGATTTCTTTCTTTGTTAGAATTGCAGGGCTGGTGAATGAGGGGAACGCTGTGGATATTGCTTACCTAGATTTCAGTAAGGCTTTCAATAAGGTTCCCCGTGGTATACTTGCAAATAAGTTAGTAGAAAGCGGGATAGATAGTGCTACTGTTAGATGGATTTGTAATTGGTTGACTGATCGCACCCAAAGGGTGATCATTAATGGTTTCTCTTCGGCTTGGAGAGACATGACCACTGGGGTGCTCCAGGGTTCTGTTCTGGGTCCGGTGCTAGTCAGTAGTGTATCTTTATTAATGACTTTGAGGAAGGAATAGAGAGTAGGCTGATCAAATTTGCAGGTTATACCGAATTGGGAGGGGTTGCTAATTCCGAGTCTGGGCGATTTACAGTTTCATGATGCAGGCTACACATTGCCCCCGCGCCCAGCGAGCTGCGTACTCATTTTATATAATACATTAAACATTAAAAAAACAATTAAACTATGTGCTGAATAAAGCACGCTTGATTAAAAGCAAGTAAACATTAGAAACTATTGTCATTCCGAGGTCTCCAGGGACTCAATCATGATTGTTGAAAGATCCTGCCTAAAAGGATGGGTCTTCAGCTCTCAGAAGGAGGATAAAAGGGAGGGGGCTGCCACAGAGAAGGCCCTCTCTTGAGTCCCCACATATATATTTTAGTTTTCTATCAAAGATTATAGGCTGTGAGGTGAGTTGCTGAGAAAAGTGGAAGACATCAGGAAAAGAGGAAGACTAGCGCCAGTTAGCTTGACCTAATAAAGGAAGCCACATTCTTTATCTTCCAATAGTCTGTTAACGACAGGAACTTTTAGAAATAATTAATTTGTGGTATTTTCACGAATTATCACGAAGTAGCATTGCAGCATGTACAAGAAGAGGGTGGGCTACAGGAGAGAAACCACTAATAAAAGCAAACACCTAGGATACTAAAAATATACTCAGGAAGACATGATGTGGAGTTTGCTTTTCTCCTTTTTTCTGTCTTCAATAGTTGGGTTTGCTGTCTAATCAGGAGCTCTTAGCCAAATACCTAACTGGAAAGTGTAGGCAAGAGAAGCTGGATAATTGGAGGGGGGGGGATTTTATTGGCAAAAGTGCCCCCTTTCCCCAACCCTGTTGACAGATATATGTAGTGCCCAATGACTACAGTACAGTGGACACTTGTATAACATAAAATCTGTACAACATAAAAAACTCCGGAGACAGGGGAAATTTGCCTAACAGAATCGCCTATGGGGCGAATCCGTACAACATAAAAATGGTCATGATTATGGATTACCGATCTATTAAGAGATCCATCACATCCTGGTCATTGCCTCTTTGAGTTGCTGCAATCAGGATGGATATATAGAGAACAAACTCTTAAAAATAGCTTCTTTTTTAGAGCAATATTGTCGTTAAACGGAAATTCTGGACTTTGAAGTCAGCTTATTTTATGTCATATTTTATGTGTTGTAGCTGTTTTTAAATCTACGTGGAATGTTTTACATGAGTTGAATATAGCAACCATGAAATTTCGTTGTTCCTGCAAGGGGGAAATGACAATAAAGATTCCTATTAGACATGGGCACGACTCGGTGAAATTGTCGTTTCCGTTTTCGGTTTTCATTTCCATTACGTAACAGAAACGGTAACGATAATTACACCGCTCCAGCTCGAACCCGACCTGAAAAAAGAAAAATTGGGTCGGGTTTTTCGTTGTCGTTAACGGCATCGCGGCGATCGCGTGATGCCATTGCCAAGCAAGCAGCACAGAAAAAAAGTTTTCAAAAGTAAAAAAAAAAAAAAAACGATTCCCGGCCCTAAAAGCAGGCGAAAACTGTCTGAGGG
>JAHTLZ010000007.1:48075363-48098459 GCA_023846285.1 Phrynocephalus versicolor | reverse complement strand
AATAATAATAATAATAATAATAATAATAATAATAATAATAATAATAAATTTTATCTGACAGATGGGTGTTCAATTTTCTCTTGAAGGCAATTTTCTATAGTTGCTAGTAAATGCACTCCTTCCATATGAAACTTCCCGGCAATTAAGATTGAGCCAGGGGGTTCAATATAAGTACCAGACACAGGTTAGAATAAAAATGCTTTCAGTGACTAGCCATTTGTTTTTCCTTGGGAGTGAATTCTGAAGACGCAGGGCTAACACAGAGAACAGCTTTATAATCTCTCAACTGCTAAGTACACAATCTTTATCAATTCTTATAATGCTGGTTTTGTTTGTTTGTGTCTTAATGCCTTTGTAGAAGACCCAGAGCCACCTTCTATTGCCTTAGCTAGTGTGGTCCAATACGTTCCGCTGGAACTCATGGATGGCATCCTAAGAAACCTCACCAACGATGACAGCATAACCGATGTACAGATGATGGTGGCCATTGGCAGGTAGGAGAAGCTGAGAGTCTTATTCTGAGATGTATAACTGTAAGCATGGAGGTGCAAGAATGATAAATAAAACAAACACATTCTGTGAATGAGTTTTTTTTTTTTGGCTAAAGATCATGCTAACTGTTCTTTAGAATTAGGAATATGGAGGTCTCCTTCCAAGAACAGCCATGTTGGAATCAAATGATGTGTATTTGTAGTCCAGCATTCTGTTCATGCAGCGCTAAACGACTTGCCCAGGGAAAAAACCACCAACAGAAGATGAGTACAACTTTAGCTTCCGTTTCACTTTCCCTAGCAATGAAAAAGCCTGAAGTCTTTAATGGAAGCAAAACATGGTGAAACTGAGGCTGTCGTACCTTGAGAACATCATGAGAAGACAAGACTTGCTGGAAAAGACAGTAATGCTAGGTAAAGTTGAAGGCAGCAGGAGAAGAAGATGACCCAGTAGTATAGGCATCCTTCAGTCTCTAGAGGCTATGGTATTGTGCTCTGTATAGAAGCCGTGTTGTTTCCACACTGCATGCAAAACTGTAGTGGCCTCTTCAGAGCACAAGGCCTGGGTAGATTATGGTGGAGATTAAAAACAGTTACCCAAGCAGCAAACCCCCCTCTCCACATCATTTGAATAGTCTAATGGAACAGCAGAGCCGTGTTGTTTCCACACTGCATGCAAAGCTGCAGTGGCCTCTTCAGAGCACAAGGCCTGGGTAGATTAAGATGGAGATTAAAAACTGTTACCCAAGCAGCAAACCCCCCTCTCCTCATCACTGGAATAGTCTAATGGAACTGCATTGCTGATACAATTAGTTCCATCTGTGATGCAGGAGTTACCAGAACATGATTGTACACAACCATGAACTGCCTCCAGGACTCCAGCTCTGGATTTTGCCTCAAGGTTAACTTCTGAAGCCTTTTCCAGAAATGGATCTAGCCACAAGGCAGTGGAGATTTAAAATCAGAGTTTTCCTTCTCCTGGAAGATGGTTCTTCCATTTTATCTGCCGTTGTGGCATAAAGCCCTCTTCCGCCTTCTCCTGTAACCCTGGGAAGGGCCCCTTATGAGGTAAGATGAACCAAGGATTGAGAAGGATTGAATCCATAAAGGAAACCCCAACCTTGACTTTGCACGAGTGGAGCAGGACTCTTAATTACAGGGCATTCTGGGAATCTTCCATTTGAAGAAGAGCCAGCCTAACTAGGATCCACAGATGGGCCAAACCTCCATTCCTTAATACATTGGTCCCCCGCCTTTTTGCAGTTCATATGCTGCGGTCCCACTACATCGTGGGACTGCAGTATATCAAAAAAGGCCCCCTGGGGTAAGGGGCAAAGGTCTGCTTCTGGCCTCCCATACTTTCCCCAGGACTGGGGTTGCCCCAAACAGGTCTGCGGGGGCCTTCCCCGGCCTTCTGGAGTCCCCAAAACGGCCTCCCTGTGAACCAGAAGTGACTTCCGGAAGTCACTTCAAGTTCGCAGGGAGGCCCTTTTGGGGCCTCCAGAAGGCCGGGGAAGTCACTTGCAGGCCCATTTGAGGCAGTGTCAGGCTGAGGGTAAGTACAACAGCCCCCAATTAGCCCCCCCCCCAGACCCAACCCAACCTGCATCCCAATATTGTGGATTTTCAATTATCGCAGGTTGGGTTGGGTCCCTAACCCCCGCAATAGGCGGGGGGGGGGTGTCACTGTAGCAGAGTTTGGATACCAGAATGTGACTAGACAATCAACAATGCCGTCATCTCAAAAAAATAACTTTTCCCAAGCTCTGCTCTCTGTTTCACTCATGACTGTCTACATCTGTGTCACAGTGGTTCTCCCAGACATCAGGAAAAGAGATTTACTATAATGGATGTTTTTACTTGGAGGTGCCCAGGATTGAACCAGTAACAATTGGGAGAGGAAACACATGGCCTACCTCTGAGCACTCCTTCCCACAGTTTAGTGGTAGAACGCTACTGTTCGGCCACAGAAACAAGTGGCAAGGGAGCAGAAGGCTTCTCTCTTTTCATTCTCCACCTTTTGGTTCTGATGAAGAAGTTGTCCTTCTACCTTCCATTTTCCACCATGCTGTTGGGGGCACAGAACGAAGGAGAGGCGGATGGATTCACTGGAAGGATTCTGGACCCAGAAAAAAAAAATGCCGCCCCTGATCAGCAAAGACTGAAAGAGCTGGGCGTGGTTAGCCTTGAGAAAAGAAGACTGAGGGGAGATCAGAGAAAACTTGTCAACGACTCAGAATGCAGAACATGCAACAACAGGGCTCGAGTCCCAAGCAAATTGATTTTAGTTGAATATCAGGAAAAAAAACTTCTCAATTGTTAGAGCAGTATGACAATGGGATGACATTTGCCTCTGGAGGTGGGGAATGTTCCAACGCTGGAAGTACTGAAGGAGAAATTAGTCAATCACCTGTTTGGTTTATATTCCTGCATTGAACAGGGAGCTGAACTCGGTGGCTTTGTAAAGTCCCATTCTAGTCTGTTATTCTATTATTCTATGATCTAATACCTGGTGTTCTTGAACCGGTGGAAATGCTACATGACAAATCAAACACATACCCCCTTGAAAGCTTTCTTCAGTTGCTGTTTTCTTCCTTTTAATCTCCGGAGAGCTAATAGACGAAGCCGACTGCCAGTGGTTGAACCAAGGAGCCACAATATTCTAAAATTAAAATTAATGTTGACTTACCTTTTCTCCCCACCCCCACCCCCACCCCCATTACCTTTGGCTTTAAAAATAATACCCCTCTGGAAGGTGATGGTTGGAGAAGACATTAAGCAGACACCACAAAATGCAATTAAGGAGGAGCGTTTGACTTGTCCAGGCGCTACAGTCTTACCAGACACAAATCTTTCTCTGGCACCGGCTGTGCTGATGATTCATGTGGTGTCCTACCAGGCTCTCCACGTTTCTGGGAAACCCCCATTGTCTGGCAGTCAGACCAGATACAGAAGATAGCGGGTGAGGATAGCAATGTGAAATTCTGAGATATTTTAGGTGAGATATTAGTGAGAAGTGAGATATCTTAGGGCAGTAGTGGCGAACCTTCGGCACTCCGGATGTTTTGGACTACCGTTCCCAGAATTCCAAGCCTATATTTCCAATGACAAAGGACTGTGGGAGTTGTGGTCCAAACAGCTGGAGTGCCGAAGGTTTGCCATCACTGTCCTAGGGTAACGCGTGGCCCTCCAGATGTTAGAAGCTAGGTAACTGATTCCATTGTCGTGCTGCCCTAATGGTTAAGACGTTTTCCCTGATATTCAGACTAAATCTGGGTTCCTGTTTCTGGGCTGCTACTCCCAACATCCCTCACCAGCAGGTGCTATGTTGAGGGATGATGGGAGTTGGAGTCCGTCCACATCTGGAATGCATCTGCTCTGCACAGTTCAATTAGTTTGATAGCATTCCATTTGCGCTGGCTCCATCCTATAGCATCCCCCGGGGGTTGCAGTTCATTAAGGTACTCCCGATGATCTGCTGGAGAGCTCTGGCACTGTAGTTTACGGAAGTATGTTAGTGCGCTCTGCTGCAGAAGGATAATGATCTCATTAACCTACACGGGATCCAGGATTCGGTCGGTTGGCACCATGGCAGGTAAAGTGTTCCCAAACTGTATAGGACAGATATACTCCTAGAGGGGGACTGGGAGCCCACCTAGATCCTAAGTGTGAACTTTCTGGAGGAGAGTGAACTGGAAATTCATGGTTCTTTTCCACCAGGTGCTTTGCTAGGAAATACACCAGGGCAGAGCATGAACAGAGGGAAACAGTAAGCACTCTTACTTGAATAGTAATAGTTTAATATATCTGCAAACTGCCTTCAGGGGACTGTAGCAGAAGAGGCCAGCTGAAAATATTTTAAATATTTAATTAATTAGTTTGTGAACTGGGATAATTATTTATTGATATGGTTGGCTCTAGCTACTGGCCAGCGCAGGTAGTGGCACAGGCCTCTGGGACGCCAGGTGTCGAACCATCGCAACTCTAGCTACGGATGCTTCAGACTGCATTTTGTACTTTTACCATAACTGCTCTTGACCTTTTCTCTTTGCAGAATGATTGAATGGGTCGCCTGGCCCTTAGGGAAGAACATCGACAAATGGATCATCGCGTTGCTGAAGGGCCTGGCTGCCGTGAAGAAGTTCAGCATCTTGATTGAAGTCACACTCTCCAAAATTGAGAGGGTCAGTATTTAGGCCTTTCTACACAATGAACCCCAGAACTGGGAAACGTTACATTTTATAAGAACATAAGAACATAAGAAGAGCCATGCTGGATCAGGCCAAAGGCCCATCTAGTCCAGCTTCCTGTATCTCACAGGGGCCCCACCAGATGCGTTTGGGAGCGCATGAGACTAGATCTCTGTCTCCTGATACCACTCCCTTGCATCTGGCCCCTTGAAGTATCCTGGTTTTAAGACTGGAGATTACACATCTCCCTTGTGGTTTGTAATCTGTTATGGACTTTTCCTCCAGGAATCTGTCCAATCCCTTTTTGAAGGCATCCAGGCCAGATGCCACCACCACATCCTGTGGCAGGGAGTTCCACAGACTAACACGCTGGGTAATTTCTTCTTCTTTTCTGTTCTCTCTCTCCCAGCCCTCCATTTGAGTGTATGTCCCCTAATTCTGGGATTTTGTGAGAGGGAGAAGAGTGCCCCTCTCTCCACTTGACTCATGCCCTGCATTATTTTGTACGTCTCAATCATATCATTTTGGGGGAATACATTTCCCAGAATCCTCTAGTCAGCACAGCCAGTCGTCAGTGTCATTATGGGAGCAAAAGCTCACAAAGTACAGTACTTTTTTCAAGCTGCATTGGTAGGAAATCATAGAATCACAGAGTTGGAAGAGACCTCAAGGGCCATGCAGGAAACCCCATCTTAGTATTTCCGACAGATGGCCATCCAGCCTCTGCATAAAAACCTCCAAAGAAGGAGACTCCATCACCCTTTGTGGCAGCAGATTCCACTGCCGAACAGCTCTTACTGTCATGAAGTTCTTCCTAATGTTCAAATGGAATCTCTTTTCCTGTAGTTCCAAACCATTGCCCTGAGTCCTAGTCTCTGAAGCCATGGAAAACAAACCTGTTCCCTCTTCAATATGACATCCTTTCAAATATTTAAACATAGCTATCATATCCCCCTCTCAGCCTTCTTTTTGTAAGCCGCTCCTCGTAAGACATTTCTTCCAGACCTTCAACCATCCTGATCGCCCTCCTCTGTGGAAGCTCTGTTTACATATGGAAAGGCTAGATAAAGCCCACCAGAGCCATAATGTGGGGCCCTTATAAAACCTCTTGGTCTTTGGGACTTGTAATTTTGATCCATGTTGCATTTTTAACATAAGCTGTGAAAATGGTTTTACTTTTTCAGAAGTTCAAAAAAATTGCTCATTATAGGACAAGACATTGAGAAGACTTTGAATGCTCCTTTACTGGAGATAGACTATTTGCTCTCACTCTCTCGCTCTTCCCTCTCCCTCCCCCGCTCTCTCTGTGTACCGTTACTCCTTCCTCCTCTCCCAAGCTGGTAAACAAAATTAGATGTCATCACAGACAGACCAAAAAATGGAGATAATGGATGATTGTGGCCTCTCTTGTAAATATGACTCCATCTCCTTTGATTTTCTTTGCTAGTTGGAAGGGATCCTCCTTCCTTATTTATTATTTTATATTATTTTTATTTATTTAAGAGTATTTTTACCCTGCCTTTCTCCTTGGAAAAGGACCTTCCTTCCTTCCTTCCTTCCTCCCTCCCTCCCTCCCTCCCTCCCTCCCTCACTTCCTCCCTCCCTTCCTTCCTTCCTTCCTTCCTTCCTTTCTGTACTGCCCATCTAGTCTGAATAGAAACGCACACATGCCCAATAGCAACCGGACAATTTAGCAAAGAATGAAGTTTATAATTAATCAGTAACCACCCAGGCCGCAGGGTAGGCAGCAATAAAAATGAGGATGTCCCCCCAAGCTATGGATTAAAGCAGCTGCTGTTTCAGAGGAGTTCCCCCTTCCTATAGGATGATTTGGGGAGAGAGGGAAAATATGGTTATTTTAATCACAGATTTTTCATCATCAACGTGTGCCATGGAGTCAGTTCCTAGGTATGGCCATCGTTTCCAGGGTTTTCTGGTTAGGAAACACTCCGAAGTGGTTTCCTATTCCCTTCTTCCAGGGGAGCCCTGGGACATAAAAACATAAGAAGAGCCCTGCTGGGTCAGGCCAATGGCCCATCTAGTCCAGCTTCCTCTATCTCACAGTGGCCCCACCAAATGCCTCTGGGAGCACACAAGACTAGATATCCATCTCCTGGTACCACTTCCCTGCATTTGGCCCTTGAAGTACCCTGGTTTTAAGCCTGGAGATTACACAGCTCCATCATGGTTTGTAACCTGTGATGGACTTTTCTTCCAGGAATCTGTCCAATCCCCTTTTGAAGGCATCCAGGCCAGATGCCATCACCACATCCTGTAGCAGGGAGTTCCACAGACTAACACGCTGGGTAATTTCTTCTTCTTTTCTGTTCTCTCTCTCCCAGCCCTCCATTTGAGTGCATGTCCCCTAATTCTGGTATTTTGTGAGAGGGAGAAGAGTGCCCCTCTCTCCACTTGACTCATGCCCTGCATTATTTTGTACGTCTCAATCTGTGCAGCTTGCCCAAGGCCACCAAGGCTGGCTCTACTTAAAGGAGCCCCAGCGGGGAATCGAACTCTCAACCTCTGGCTCTGCAGCCACAGGCCTAAACCACTGACGTATTAACTCCACAGCGAAGGCAGACGTAGTGTGCTGCGTGGTGGTCATTTTGGCAGCCTCTTAATATGGTCTGAGGTGGCATCTTTCTGACCCGTTGCGTCAGCCTCCGTGGAGGCCACGATTGTGCTGCCACAGTACTGCCACGTTTGTGAGAGCGAACCTTTCGTTGTTATTTTCCTTCTTCTTCCGCAGGTGTTTTCCAAGCTCTTGTGCCCTATCCTGAGGGACAGCGCTCTCTCGATTCTGCGATATATGCTGCTTAGCTTCCAGCACTCCCACGAAGCATTTCACCTGGTAAGGCAGCAAGTCCCACGTTGACTCCCAGATTTCTGATGACAGGAAGCAGGGGTGAATTCGAGCTGCCAGTCTTAAACATGGCCCGTTTTGACTGGTTGGGGGTGGGATGGGCCTACATCAGGCGTGTCCAAACTTTTTGCAAGGAGGACCAGGTTGGGTGAGGTGAAAATCTATGGGGGCCAACCATTCAGCCGCATTTGGGCCCTGGACTGGATTTTGGGCAAGCCTCTAGGACAGTGGTTCTCAACCTGTGGGTCCCCAGATGTTCCTGGACTGAAACTCCCAGAAGCCTCCACCACTTACTGTGCTGGAAGGGATTTCTTGGAGTCGCAGTCCAGGAACATCTGGGGACCCCCGGGTTGGGAAGCAATGCTCTAGGACAGGCATGTCCAAACTTCGGCCCTCCTGATGTTTTGGAACACAACTCCCAGAATTCCAAGCCTGTATTTCCAGTGGCAAAGGACCGTGGGAGTTGTGGTCCAAAACATCTGGAGGGCCGAAGTTTGGACATGCCTGCTCTAGGACATGCAAGGAGGCAAGGAGGATGCTGCAGCAATGGAGCCCGGGGGGGGGGGTAGGCTGGGCAGGTGGCTGGGGGGACGGACATAGGCAGGGAGGGCAGGCAAACCATAAAACTGCAAGCTGACATCTTCATCCGGTATGGGGAGGTGCCAGCTGGTGGGGATGCGTGACAGGCTGAGCCAGCGGGGAGAAGAGGTTGTGGGCCACTCAAAATTTAAAAACAGGCCACATTAGGCCTCCGGGCCTGACTTTGGACATGCCTGGCCTATTTCCTCATCCTGTCACTGAAAACCTGGCAAATATCTCTTAGAAACAGTCACCTAGGATAAATTCACTAGGACACCCCCACCCCTTATCTCCAGGATTAGTATCTGCTGATTCACTTATCCACAGTCTGAAGATATATAAACTATTTAAAGAGTAGGACCCCATATCCACTTATCCGTGGTCTGAAAATATTATCTATATCATGGTATCTCCCACCATTTAATAGCTAGTTCTGGTAATGCATATTAAAATATTTTTTTCTGTCCCCCCCCCCCTTCTTTACTATATAGTGGTGCCTCTTAAGATAAATTTAATTGGTTAATTTATGTACTTTATATTCTCCCTGCCATATGCCTTGAAAACCGTACTAAAGTTTCCATAAGTAGGAAGAGCCACTAAATCAGAACCGTTTTCACTCCACCCACCCCTCCAGCAGATCTGGAAACCTACAGGGGCCAAAAACAGACCTGGGCAAGGAGTGGATCAGAGAGGCGTCCAGGGTGGATGAGGACTTGATGTGGACAAACTTAATGGACCATATTGTAGGGGGGCAGTGCACAGCTCTGATTTCTATTATGTTTTATTATGGTCACACCCCGTTTTGAATCTCACGCATAATTTGAAACCGGTTTTTGTCAAGATATGTAAAAGTTGATAAAACATATGTTATGTATATTTAACAGAATGTGTAAAGTGAATTGTAAAATGGAGGCAGTTAGATTCTGCAGTGTCATGATGGTAATCCACAAGTGTTAGAGATAAGTAATCACAGGCATGTTAAGTGATGAAGTGCAGGTGGAACTGATTGTAACATCATGATTTGTAATGGTTAGATCAGATTGCATCAGATTGTTAATTAGTGATTGCATCAGATCTTATGAGTGCTGATTAGTATAAAAGGCACTAGCTTATCATTTGTATTTGGGGACTGTTATGGTGAGAACAGTTCACCCCCACTCTGTTTGTCTGTTTGCTATATTGTATATAATGCTTGGTTGTTATGCTGTGTATATTTTTGATGTATATATGAATATATGAGTTTTTACTCTATTCATTGTCACTGTCTTTCTGTTAGCCTAACTCTGCAACCCTTTATATCAATACTGACATTTTATCTACGTTACTGCTGCACTGCTCAGTGGCAAACACATTTAATTATATATTATATGTAACTGCCCATTTAGTATATAGTCTGTTGACAGTTTTGTCCTCTTTTAAGCTTCTCCCACACATCCCCAGAGTGGTGGCTGCCCTCGACAAGGAGAACTCGAACTCTGCCGCCAGCTGCCTGGAACAGCTGGCTGAGCTTCTCCACTGCATGTTCTTCCGTTTTTCGGGATTCCCAGACCTCTACGAACCTGTCGTGGAAGCCATCAAAGTAACTATTTCCATTTTCTGGTTTGCCTGCAACCAAGGGGTGTGTGTGTGAGGTCCTCAGCAACATGGGCCTGAGCTGAGCTGGGATCAGAGATGTAAAATTTCTGGAAACTTCGGAAAAAGCAACGGGAAAAAACCCACCCAATTTTTCAATTTTTTAAATCGTTTATTTCCATGGCTTCAAAACGGCTGGAAATTTTACATCTCTAGTTGGGTCTGAATCTTAGGGGCCATTTATTGTTTGTACCAGATTAATGAAAGATGGAAAGAGATTCAATTTAAACATTAGGAAGAACTTCCTGATGGTTAGAGCTGTTTGGCATTGGAATTAGCTGCCACGGAGGGTGGTGGAGTCTCCTTCTTTGGAGGTTTTTAAGCAGAGGCTGGATGGCCATCTGTTGGGGCACTGTGATGGAGATTCCTGCATGGCAGGGGGTTGGACTGATGGCCCTTGAGGTATCTTCCAACTCTATGATTCTATGATGATTCTAATTTAAACTAGTAAAGCTCATTGTGGAATCATCTCTTTTGAAGGGGGAACCATTGTTTTTGTTCAGCTAGCAGGGATGATTTCCATTTGCTCCATTAAGCTGGCATCACTTTCTGCTATGTGTGATCTCAATCTAAATGAAATGGAGCACTCACTATGGTGTCAGTTCCCCTTAACCAAGCATCTCCTATCTCCAAGTAGAGGTGCTTTTAAAAAAAAAAAGGTTTTCAATGCAGCCCTGGAACAGACTTTGCTAGGTCACTTAGGATTTTTTTTTAAAGTGGAAATTGCCAATTAGCACCTTGTCAACGTGCCGATTAACACCTTGTCAAAGCAGCTTCTGCTGCCATGTTGCTCTTTGCAAATGTAGCTCTCTGCTTCTGCCCCTGCTGAGACCTGCAAATTGATTGTTGTCTGGACAGCTACAGCAGTTTCACTGACAGAAAACGAATGCGAAAACCTGCGGCTTACCTCAGACCCAAGTGTATTTCCCTTGCTATATAGTCCCATCCTAAGCCATAGCCAAAACCTCTATTACATGGATGGCTCTTCTGCTGCTGGTTGCTTCCCCTGAGCTCCCCAGTTCTTTACCTCATTTGAGTTGTATCTATTTCATGACTAATCTATGCCCTGTATGTTCAGTGGCTAGCAAGAGTTGTCATAGGGGTCCTGTCCCAAGTGTCTGCACTGAAGTAAATTCTGACTCCCAGACCATTCTGCTTTTGGACTGTACAGGGGAGTTTTCTTTGCCTCAGGCAGCCAAATGTCTTGGGACAGCCCTCATGGAGAGTTACAGATTAGATCAGCGTAGTAGACTGTGGTCTATTGAGACGTGAGTGGCTGACCCACCTAACTGTTGTTCTGTGCTTTGCTGTCTAGTACCGTCTTTTAAGAAAGCCTTAAATGTGGTATTTAGTGTATCTAAGGAAACTAGTCCATTTTGTTAAATTCCATTTTAATATTGTAAGAGGCCTCGATACTTCCTCCTACAAAGGCCATATTCTAAATTGCAATGTTTCAGTTACATTGAAGTTGTAATTATGATATGCGTGGAAGTCAAGGTAAATAACAATGCTCCTGTTTTGCTACATGGTTACAAAAGACTAATTCTGTTTTGTTTTGCTTTAATTTCCTTGGTTTCTCTCAAGGCTCTTCCAATTCCAAATGAAGACCGGATCAAACACCTGCTTGGGCAAAACGCATGGACTTCACAGAAGAATGAATTGGCCAGTTTCTATCCCCGCCTGGCTTCCAAATCAGAGACAGGAAAAATTGGATTAATTAACCTGGGGAACACCTGCTACATGAACAGCATTATCCAAGCACTTTTCATGGCCTCTGAGTAAGCTTCTTTCCTCCCCTTGTCCTTCACAAAGAGCCCTGTGGCTCAGTATAGCAAACTGCAGTGCTGCAGTCTAGACTCTGCTCACAACCTGAGTTCAGTCCCAATAAGCTCAGGAAGTTGGCTTGGTCAATTGAGCCTGTGTAATTAAATTTTCAGGTAAATGTTGGAAAGGTAAAAGTGAGAATGGCACATTTTATCACTGTTGGTGGACTTGTGTGAAAGCTAGGAGTGATTGGGTTAAGATATTTACTTGGTTAAGGCAGATGACAAAACCAAACCTAAAATTTAAATCGGGACTGTGCCTATTAGGAATCCCCCCCCTAAAAAAATGGAATTAAAGAAAGTAACCATTTGGTGTTGCACGTGCTAACAGCGGCTGGCCTGGGCACAGTTATGGAAAACAGACAAGACACTAACAGACGAAATGGTGATAGATAAAATTTCGGACCATGCGACCATGGATATATTAACATGCACACTTAAAGAGAAGGAGGAATGTAAATTTGCTCAATCCTGGAGCTCATTCTGTACCTGGTTAGAGGATAGAAAAGGGTCAGAATGATGATTCTGTATATGGATATGGATGTAAATAGGTTAAAGATTACCTCATCGATGTGTGTCATGACTAAAGAAAGCTATTGGATGTTATTGTATAAATTTAATAAAGGTTATTAAAAAAGAAAAAAAGGGGAAAGGGGAAAAAAAGAAGTGTTGTGGGGCAGTATATAATCAGCACACCTTGCTTTGCCTCTTTAAGAACATAAGAACATAAGAAGAGCCCTGCTGGATCAGGCCAAAGGCCAATCTAGTTTCCTGTATCTCACAGTGACCCCACCAGATGTGTTTGGGAGCGCATGAGACTAGATATCTGTCTCCTGATACCACCACTCCCCTGCATCTGGCCCTTGAAGTACCCTGGTTTTCAGCCTGGGCATTACACATCTCCATCATGGTTTGTAAACACTGAGGGACTTTTTTTCTCCAGGAATCTGTCCTATCCCCTTTTGAAGGCATCCAGGCCAGATGCCATCACCACCACATCCTGTGGCAGGGAGTTCCACAGACTAACAACACGCTGGGTAAAAAAAAAATATTTTATTTTGTCCCTTTAATCTCCTCCAGCCTTTGATCTGTATGAATACCTATTTCTTTTCTTATTATATATACCCAGGAGTCTTCATGTGTGAAGACCAGATTAGACTGCATCATCTATGTAGCCACGGACCAACTTGTTTGGCTCGTTACCTGGCTGAACAGGTGTCCAGCGCTTCCCAGTCCCAGCCACTCAGAAGAAGTGCTTAGAGGAGGCGGGGCAGGGAAACCAGGGTGCTCCCTCTTGTGTAGATGCCCACCGGAGGAGGCGGGGCTGAGAAGTGCCCAATGCCTCTTCAGCCGGGAAACGAACTGTCACGAACTGGTTCGTGCCCATCTCTACTCATGGTAAATTTTCACTTGCCAAAAAAATGACAACCATGCGCTCTCTCTCCTCAGCAATGTTTGTAGCCATGCACAATTTAAATATGGAGTACCAAATCCATAATGTGCCTTTTACAGTGGGTGGCATTATGGCCTTCCATTGGACTGGTTCTCGTCCTCTTTCCAGGTTTTTGTTGGGTCTGATGCTTCAAAGGAGGGTCCCAATTCATGACCCCCGATGGCTGGTGGCTATGTTGCAACAAAATGGGTCCTAGAATGAGGCCAGCTATTTTTATGTGCAAGTGGCTGAAAGTCTGGAAATTGAGTCATGGCTACTGGACTTCTTTTTTGAGAGATAGAAATGTTTTGCTGCTCATCCAAACAGTTTCATCAGTGGCTGCAAAGATGAATTGACGGCTTCGCCTCAGTAGCACTGCGGACGTGAATTAGGGAAGGTGCTCAGTCCTTGTAAGCTACCACTTCCCTTAAACTCAAAAAGTTCTATGTTTTGGACTACAGTTCCCGCAATCCCCTGCCAGCATGGCTATTGAGAGCTGTACAGTATTCTAAAGCATAGTTTATTTCAGCAGTGCTTCTTATTTTTGATTCCTGCATAGCAAATCAAGATGTCCTGATTATATACTAACCAATAGTGCTTAAAGCACTGTCTGGGTGCTTTGTAATTTAATTATACCGGCTACACATTTCCCCCCCACCAGTTCCCTGGTCGCGCCCCCCAAAGCTGGGTACAGTTGAGTCTTCCCAAACTTGATACTAAAAATCTGAGTGTGAAATTGTTCTTCTTAAGGCTGGCTGCAATATTCTGAAAACTGTAGGCCAAAAACGGTAAGATTTTCAAGCACTGGTAAAGATACCGTTAGAACTAATTAATTTAGTATGAGACCCAAGAACTCATTTGAAAGGCTATAATTGAATCCAACTGACTTGGCAATGACATTTAGAGCTTGGGAAGCTCCTGTTTAACAACCTAATATGATGTTTAATGAATGGCCATGCTAACGAGTTTTTGATAAAAATCTTTTTTCCCCCAAGCTTCCGGCGTTCAGTGCTGAATTTAACCGAGAACAACTCCCAACCTTTGATGGCAAAGCTCCAGTGGCTGTTTGCTTTTCTAGAGCACAGTCAGGTAATTCTGGTGAATTTATTATGAATCCTGCAGCATCCGTATCTGCAGATTCACTTATCCATGGGCTAAAAATATTAAAAGAAAAAAAATACAGTAGGACCCCCGTATCCACTGATTCATTATCCTCTGATTCAGTTATCCACGGTTGGCAGAGAAAAAATAAATAAATAATTCAGAACCTGCAAAGCAAGCTACTGTTACAAAAAGCAGCTGTAAAGCAAGGTACTGTCTATAAAACAGCAGTGGTAAAGCAAGCTACTGTTGCAAAACAGCAGCTGTAAAACAAGTTACTATCACAAAACAGCAGTTTTGGGGACATTTTGGTGTTCTCTCTTATCTATGTTTTCATTATCCACAGGAGGATTGGATACAATGCATTTCTAAAGTTGAAGTTACCAGAATTAGCCACTAGAGACCATGATATGAATAGTGTTTGCTATTAAAATACAGTATAGTAGTCTTAGTTAGAATAGTTTTCCAGCATCTTTGGGGGGCTGGGAGACTTGGAACCCACCCCCTGCAGATACTGGAGTCCCACTGCACAGGTTTTTGAGTGTTTGAGGCATTTCCACCTACATTACTGTTTTATTCAAAATGTTTGCCACCCTCTCTTCCCTTGGGAAGTCTCTCGAAATGGCTAACGGATGAATGAAGTCGAGAAAAGACAGGGTTCCCCCCAGACTTCTAAGTTGAAAAGGCACAGCATGAAAGGAAAGGGAGATGGGGAGGGGAAAAGAAAACAAGAAACCTCAGGCATTTTCTTTCCAGTTGTTTTGCCAATTACTGTTACGACAGCCCTGAGAGGTAGGCCATTCCCTTTGTTCCCTCATTTGAGCCAGAAAGAGGAGGTAGGGAAAGAGGTTTTCTCCAGCTCTCCTGGGAGGATGGGAACTCAGAACTTCCTGGCTCATGGAATGGGGTGTCGGTCGTACAGCATTTACTTCCAGGTTAATATCCCCAATTGCATTCAAAGTAGCAACCGTGGTTAGATGAAGTAAACCAAAACAGTTTGCTTTAAAGCAGTGGTTCTCAACCTGGGGGTCGAACAACCATTTCACAGGGGCCGCCATGAACCAGTGAAGAAAATGGTACAAATGGCTTGGGTCTGGAGAAGGGGGGGAGTGAGTGAGTTCCAGCTTGATAGGTTGGAGGGGATGTCAGTCAATGGCACCGGAGGCTGTGATTGGCTGAGGGTGCCTGTAGACTAGAGGGAAGTTCTCTATGGCCCCTGCGGCAGTGGCCTGCCAAAGGGGGCTTGTGGCCTCCTCTGAGCAGGGCAAGGGGTCCTCACACCATGAGGAACTGTATTAAAGGGCCAGAGCATTAGCAAGGTTAGAGAAGGAGATTGTCCCGTATTTGAGGGTGAGCAGAGGTTTGCTTGAAGGCTTCATACTACCTGTTCACATCACTTCAGTCCTCCTACATCTTATCGAAGGAGTTCAGAGCGGGGCACTTCCTCTCCTACAGCAATCCTGCCATGTAGGCAGGCTGAAGAACTAATTGGCCTGAGGCCACCTTGGTGGAGTGGTGAATGGAGATTTAAAAGCATGCCTCCCTAAGCTCTGATCAGCCTACTTGAACCAGACTTCCACAATCTCATCCTTGATTCCTGGATAGCTGCGATGTCCATCTTGCAGGGCTCGGTCATGCAAGCTGGAAATGATGGGAAATGTAGTCCCATGAAGGGTATTAGCTAAACAAGTAGTTCCTAACCTGGAGTGACCTACGAGGTAGGTGTTATTGGACTATCACTCCCAGAAGCCTTTATCATCAGCTGTGTTGGCCCGGGTTCCTGGGGGTTTCAGTACAAGACCACTAGGGATACAGTAGGACCCCAGTACCCGCTGGGGATTGGTTCCAGACCTTCCTGTGGATAATGAAAACCGTGGATAAGAGAGAACACCCAAAATCCCCAAAACTGCTGTTTTGTGACAGTAGCTTGCTTTACAACTGCTGTTTTATGACAGTAGTTTGTTTTACAGCTGCTGTTACTGACAGTAGTTTGCTTTATGGCTGCTGTTTTACGACAGTAGCTTGCTTTACAGCTGCTGTTTGTGACAGTAGTTTGCTTTGTTTACGACAGTAGCTTGTTTTGTGGCTGCTGAATTATTTATTTGATTTTTTTCCTCTGCCATCTGTGGATAACTGAATCAGTGGATACGGGGGGGATCCCTGCTGTACTCACAGTTGGGAACCATTGATAGGGAATAACTGCACTGCATTCTGGACAAATAGCTTTTTGGGACTAGATGTCAGTCCAGAAAAAGGAGCTTTCCTCAGTTCTGAGCTGCACATAATGGATGAAAGTTCCTCCAGTTTCTGTGGTGCCCTGGTCTCCTGTGTTCACTTAGGCCTTTGCCTGTTTTTAGACATACAGTGGTACCTTGTATAAAGGAATTAATTCATTCCAATTGAAATTCTGTTAAGCAAACTTTCCTTTATACAAATTTCCCATTGGAACGCATTGAAAACGGAGTAATCCCTAATCGCGACCATTTTTATTTTGTACGGATTCTTCCCATAGGTGATTCTGTTAAGCAAATTTCCCCTATCTCCGGAATTTTTTAAGTTGTACAGATTTTATGTTATACAAACAATTTGTTATATGAGGGTCCACTGTAGATAGATAGGTAGATAGATAGATAGATAGATAGGAGTGGTACCTTGTATAAAGGAATTACTTCGTTCCAAATGAAATTCTGTTAAGCAAATTTTCCTTTATACAAATTTCCCATAGGAATGCATTGAAAACGGAGTAATCCCTAATCGCGAACATGTTTATGTTGTATTGATTCGCCCCACAGGCCATTCTGTTAAGCAAATTCCCTCTATCTCCGGAATTGTTTATGTTCTGCAGATTTTATGTTATACAAACCATTTGTTATAGGAGGGTCCACTGTAATTAAAATTCAGCTAGTGTTAGCATGGCAGGTAAGATCGTATACTGTATCAGACTTGAAAACAAGCAGTCTTGGTTTCACTGGTAAATATTGGGGTTCAGGAGAAAGGACTTAACTTTGCTAAATGAACCAGAGAAACAGGGTGCTGGAGTGTAGATTTCTTTCTTTTCTGAGGTTTACATTTATTCCTAGCAAATGTACAGAATCTGTAACATTCAGAACAGCTTACGAAATGGGAATCCATCTACCCCAGGTGTCGGTGGGAAACTTGTAAAATTGAAAAACAACCCGACAAACCGTTTTTGCATGACCTTTGCCCAACGTGTATGACAAATAAATTAATCCCTCCATTCTTCCACCCGTTTCTCGTTTCACCCGCCTCCTGCTGCGCTGCCAGCGCCCCACCATCTCACCTGAGAGCTTCCTCTTGGCCTCCTGGCCTCCATGGTTCACCCGCGGGGCTCAGCAAGACTGCTCGGAATACCTGAAATACCTGCTGGATCGGTAAGTTGGATATTTCCCGGAGGAGCACAGCTGAGATTCTCAAAACATCTCGAGTGGAGGAGCTTCAGTACATATTATTAGCCTTTATAGTACCCCAAGATTCTTGAAGGTTTTTTTCTCTCTTTCTGGAGAGATAGTGTAACTTTTGTCTCAAAATAAGGCGGGTCGCAGGGTGGGGAACTTGCGTGTATAAATAAATAAATAAATAAATAAATTTATTTTTTACAACTTATATGCCGCCCACTACCCAAAGGTCTCTGGGCAGCTTACAGTCAAAAGAATTAAAACAATTTAAAAATAGTTAAAAATCGAATATCAATAAATAATCAAAACAATAATAAAAACCTTACACTTAAACCATTACACTAAAATAAACAAACAAACAAACAAACAAACAAACAAACAAATAAATAAAAAGAGTCCTCTCTAGTTCAGCTTTCCCAGCTTGCATGTTCCATGTAGAACCGGGAAAACCTGCATTTTTCAAAATATGGTTCCCAAATGCCCCCAGTGGCCTCGGGCAATCCTGTTCTTGTGTTAGAAGGCATCTCAGTGTGTCACGATATTCCTCCGTATTTTCTCTCTCTCTCCCTCCTCAACAGACTTCACGAGGAGGAGAAAACAGGGAGAAGAATTTGCCAGAAGCTCAAAGAGTCGGCGTTGGCCTACCCCGCTGACCAGCAGCAGCACTCTGGAAACAAGACTCTAGTGGAACGGATGTTTGGTGGCAAAATTAAGACCAAAATCCGTTGTCTGAAGTGCCTAAAAGTCTCTTCCAGGGAAGAGGCCTTCACAGACCTTTCGTTGGCTTTCCCGCCCGCTGACAAGCATGTGCCTATAGCCACTGGGAGTGCCTCTGTTTTACCCATAGAAGAAATGGGTCCTCAGACCATTCAGGCAAGTGTAGAACCGCAAACTCGGCCGAGCGATTCACTGAGGAGATCAGGGATGCATACGGCGCCTGGCGTAACTCCAGCGTTGCCAGTGGAAACCTTAAGACCGGAAGGTCAGGAGGCATCTTTGATGCCAGAGCACGATGCCGCCAGCGCAAAGCCCCAAGAAAACCCGGGCCTCGCTTGGCACGGGCCCGCCTCAGGTCCCGCAGCATCCCGATCCGTCCCGGATTTGATCAATTATTTCTTATCACCCGAGACGCTGACGGCAGAGAACCGCTACCACTGTGAGAACTGCGCCTCCCTTCAAGACGCAGAGAAGCTGGCCGAGGTGACGGAGGGCCCCCACTACCTCGTCCTCACTTTGCTGAGGTTCTCCTTCGACCTGAGGGCCATGAGGAGAAAGAAGATCCTGGACAACGTCTCCGTCCCATTGGTGTTGAAACTACCTGTCCTGACCTCCTCCCTGGAGGAACCCAGCGGGGCTCATCCTGAGAGGACCACGGGCGGTTGTTCTTCCTCCTCCTCCTGCAGGAGCTTTGCGTCCGTGATGTACGACCTCTGCAGTGTGGTGGTGCATTCTGGGGTCTCTTCGGAGAGCGGCCACTATTACTGCTACGCCAGGGAGTGTGACGGTGCGGCTGCAGAAAGCCACCCAAAAGATGCCTCTTGGAACCCGGCTTCGGAGAAACCGCCCAACGTGTCGGTCCAGTGGTATCTGTTCAACGACACCCGGGTCTCCTTCTCCTCTTTTGAGTCCGTGAGCCACGTGACGTCCTTCTTGCCCAAGGATACGGCTTACCTGCTGTTCTACAGGCAGAGGACAACTCAGTCCGAAAGCAGGGGGCACGAGGCTGCGGCGGAGTCTGGCTGGGTGAACGGGGACCTGCATTCGCCGGATAAAAGCCTGATGGAAGCCATTGCAAAGGATAATATCCTGTTCCTGCAGGTAACATTGGCTATTTCTTATGGTTATGATTCCTAAGCTTGTGTATTCGTTTTCAAAATTCTCTCTCTTGCTCTTTCTCTTTAACTCAGTTACATTAACAGTCGGACCACTGTATCCACAGGATCAGCATCCATGGTTTCACTTATTCATAGTCTGAAAATATTAAAAAGATTAAAAAGATTGAAAGAAAAAACTTAAATAAATGTATTTTATGGTATATATACTAGAGCAGGCCACTCGAGGGCACCAGAGACCATTCTGTATTCTTGTTGGCATCATTTCTGGTTCCCTCTAGTGGCCAAGTCTGGTAATACATATTGAAAATACTATACAGTACTTGCTCTTGGATGTATTATTTTACCACATTATGTACTGTATAGTGTTCACTTTTATCTGCGGTTTTTCAGCATCCAGGATGGGGTGGGGGTTTGAACCAATCCTCCATGGATACGGGGATCCTACTGTATATACTGCTTATGGCAGTGATGGCGAACCTTTTAGAGACCGAGTGCCCAAACTGCAATTCAGAACCCACTAATTTGCTCCAAAGTGCCAATAAGGCCATTTAACCTGAATAGGGGTGGCTGTGAAAGGACGAGGTCGGGTGCCCACAGAAAGGGCTCCGAGTGCTACCTTTGGCACCCGTGCCATAGGTTCGCCAACACTGTCTTATGGAGTGGAAAGCCCCAGCTGTTGGAGGTTTACAACGAATATTAAAGTCCAGTGTTTCTCAAATTGTGCACAGTGGATCCATGAGGTTCTGGGAAATCCACGTGGAGGTGCCACAGAATGCTCCCAACCTCTTCCTTCTCCCCCCCCATCCAAAATATCATACAGCACTTACAGTTTCTCTGTTGTCCTTGCATTTTGGTGGAGAGAGGGAACCCTGGCCCAGGACAGAATATCCTGCCCTTCTGTTTCCAAGGGGGCCTTCCCTGCCCACCCCCCCCCCATTTTCCAGAGGCTGTATCTCTTGAAGAAGTTGGGGCAGGAGGGTGTTTCCATTAAGCGAGCTGGCAAGCCACTCCAGTATTCCTGCCAAAAAAACTCTATGGACAGTCGGTCACGACTGTAACGACACAACACACACACACATATAGCATAGTTTCTGGCTCTATCTGGTGGCCACTCCAAGTAATACACCCTCGGAACCCTCTACACTGCACAGAGAAGTGTGTATTAACTAATCAGGCAGTATATAAATTAAACAAACAAACAAATAAATGCATTTGGTCATCTTATCCATGGGATCATAGAATCATAGAGTTGGAAGAGACCTCAAGGGCCATCTAGTCCAACCCCCTGCCATGCAGGAACCCCATCACAATATCATAATTCATCATGCTTTTGTTATTTGGGACCTTTACTACTGAAGGAGATAAATACATTACTGATGGACGGAATGATTGTGCATTCTAAGTGGTACCTCTGCTGTTTCACTTATCCAATGTCTGAAAATATAATTTAAAAAAAACACCTAGAAATATATGTTTCTAAGGTCAAACTTACCAGATCTGCCCACTAGAGGGAGCCAGAGCTTATGCTATGTAAAGCTTGGTCTATAAAAATACAGTGGACCCTTGTATAACAAACAGCTTGTATGACATAAAATTTGTACAACATAAAAAATTCCGGAGATAGGGGAAATTTGCTTAACAGAATCGCCTATGGGGAGAATCCATACAACTTAAAATGGGATCACTCTGTTTTCAATGCATTCCTATGGGAATTTGTATAAAGGAAAATTTGCTTAACATAATTTCATTTGGACCGAATTAATTCCTTTATACAAGGTACCACTGTAGTAGTTGCTATACAATAGGACCCCCGTATCTACTGGGGATTGGTTCCAGGCCTTCTTGTTTGGACCTTTCTCTCTATAATTGACCTGACGATCAAGAGTTCCTCATGGACTTGATATTCATGTCTTATTTTTTAAATTACCCCCCCCCCTCGCAGGAGCAGGAGAAGGAAGCCAGAAGTAGAAGTGCTTACATTTCGGCCTTGCCCAAATCTCCCCTGTGGTGGAAAGACTTTGACAGGGACGACAACGACGACGACGACAACGACGGCTCCTCAGGGGGTTGTGGGCACGATCCGGGTGGAGGAGGAGCCAGCTCTTTCCACGGACTCGTCTTCTAGCAGGGGGGACTGTGCTCTGAGCAAGCGGCTTCACGCAGCAACTGTGAAGCAGGTCACTTCAGAGCTCAGGCTTTTGACCACCGGCTTCGGGAGATGCGAGCCAGCCCAAGATGGCCAGGCGGGAAAGAGTCACGGTGGTCCCTCCGCTTCCCTCCCTCTTTGGGAACTGTAGTTATTTGGGGAGGTGGGCAGCAAGCAGGGCAATTCCCCCCCTTCCCTCCAGGTCCACATTTCCTCATATCCGAGAAATATTGTTCAACGTTGTTTGTAGCCGAACCACCAACACTATCCTTCCAGGCATGGGGGTTATCCTCAGCATGAGATCTCCTGAGGAGAATTTTTCCCCTTCTCTCGAAGTCAGGGATAAACAGGGCTTAATTCGTGACGCGAGGACCTTAACACCCAAGTGAACTGTGGGATGCCTTGCTGACAGACCGTTATGGGGTGCCTTTTCCCAAGCAAAATGGGCAGAGAGCACTGCGTTACCTAATGGATGTGTGTGGAAGATTTGAGTGAGGTGGGACTGAGGGAAGTGTGAGTTGGTGGGAAATGCAGGTGGTAGGGTGATCGAGGCCTGGTTTAGGTAGTTAAGCATCAAATTCTCCCTGCATCTGACTTTCCCCCTTTTCCTCCCCCTTATTTGTTTATTTATTTATTTATTTATTTTTATACAGTGGTACCCCGACTTAAGAGCAGCTCGGCTTAAGAGAAATTCGACTTAAGAGTGGAAAACTGTTGGCATTTTAAGTGCCGCCTTACAAACTTTATATATGGTCTGCTCAACTTACAATTTTTTTTAACTTTTTAAAATTTTTTTAGATAGGTACCCTGACTTAAGAGTAGTTCGACTTAAAAGCATACATTTGGAATGGATTAAATTCGTAAGTCTAAGTACCACTGTATTTATATGCTGCCCGATTTTCCCAAACAGGAACTCAGGATGGTTAACAAGATATAACTTACAACAATACCAAAACTAACACTCTGTTCCGCAGTATGACATATTAAAAAAAAAAACCCAACAACAATCAGTAGAACTAAGATTTAAAATACTAAAAATGCTTCCTCTTTTGTCCTGCATGGACATATACACACAAAACAAGGGTGACCGCGTGAAATAGAGGAGATCCTCCTATGCCTTTAATACAAAGGCAGGAGTTGGTGGTCTCTTAGTAGACCTTTAAAGAGATCATGCAATCTTCCTAACTTTCGTAGATCAGCATCCTTCTCCCCCATGCTTGCACCAGGGACTTGCAGATGGTGCAAGGAACTTAGAATTCCCCCAAATTGGTGGCAGATGGGTTATCCCAGTTGGAGAAAGCTGTTAATCAGATATCATACCCCAGTTCTTCAAAGCTGTTCAAATTATGCATATACCCTCCCTGGCCCTCGTCTGAAGCTACACGCTTCTGTTAATAGTTATGTATACCAGAGATGGTGCTTGAAATATTGGCACCTGTGACAAAGGGCTCCAGGCTGAGGCATGAATATGAACAGCAACAAGGAAAAGGAAACAAAACACTGTGGCCACCAGCATTTTTCTTTCTTTTTCTTTCTTTCTTTCTTTCTTTCTTTCTTTCTTTCTTTCTTTCTTTCTTTCTTTCTTTCT
>JAHTLZ010000007.1:48045215-48075353 GCA_023846285.1 Phrynocephalus versicolor | reverse complement strand
TCTTTCTTTCTTTCTTTCTTTCTTTCTTTCTTTCTTTCTTTCTTTCTCTCTCTCTCTTCCTTCCTTCCTTCCTTCCTTCCTTCTTGGACAAAAGCAAAGTGTGCTGCTTATATACCACCCCATAATGCTTAAAGCACTCTCTGGGAGGTTTACCATTTAACTATGCAGGCTACACATTGCCCGCCCACCAGCGAGCTGGGTACTCCTTTTACTGATGTTGGAGGGTTAGAATGCTGATTGAACCTCAAACCAGTTACTTGGGATTGAACGCCGGTCGTGACCAGAGTTTTGGCTGCAGTACTGCAATTCAGCCACTCTGCTGCAAGGTGTGTGTGTGTATGTGTGTGGTGTCGTTACAGTCGTGACCGACTCTTCGTGACCCCATGTCCATGGAGTTTTCTTGGCAGGAATACTGGAGTGGTTTGCCAGTTCCTACCGGTGGTTGAATTGAAGTACAGTACAGTACTGTACTGCAGCCCCAGTTAATAGGTTTCAGGGGGAGGCACTGCAATTTATTTTCCAAACCCTCACTAATCCCATGCTAGGGATTATCAAAAAGGGGATTGAAAATAAAACAGCCAACATTATTGTGCCATTGTACACAACGATAGTAAGGCCGCACCTGGAGTATTGGGTACAATTCTGGTCACCGCATCTCAAGAAAGACATAGTGGAACTGGAAAAGGTGCAGAAGAGAGCGACTAAAATGATTACTGGGCTGGGGCACCTCCCTTATGAGGAAAGGCTAAAACATTTGGGGCTCTTTAGTCTGGAAAAAAGGCGCCTGAGGGGGGATATGATTGAGAGGTACAAAATAATGCAGGGCATGAGTCAAGTGGATAGAGGGACACTTCTTGATTTAAGCAGCATCTACATTTTGTTGCCCTAGTGGCTGCTGCATGGGGAAGGGGGAGAGTTCAGATGTAACTTCCATGAGATATAAAGGTTTGCTTCTCCATAACTGTTAAAAGAGGCTCCAACGGCAGTTTACGTGGCCAGTCTCGTGCACACATGCCCGTATTTTCTCACGATCTAGCTTGCAGTTCCAGTGCCACCCCTTCCTTGTCCTGGTTCTTCAGATGCCAAGGTTTCTGCTAGTCTTTTCCCAGGCTTGGATATCTGTAATATTACCCCTTGTTTTGATTTTAGCACAAGGAAGGGTACATCAAGCCCATTTGCAGATAGAACTTTTTTAAAAAATCTGCATTACCCCAGTGGTATCTGCCCCTGTGGCCTGGTTGTGAACCTCCCAGAGATCGCAAGGTGGTCCCTGTTGGGACAGAATGCTAGATTGCAAAGGCGGCCTTCAGTTTGCTCCAGCATAGAATGGCTGCTGGCCAGCTGGGTGGGATATACATAAACAAATAATCACCCACCCAAACAATCACCTACCCACCCACCCAACCAATCAATCTGTTGTTCCCGTCTTATGCACGCAGGGAAACATCATGGCTGTCCCTCACATGTGTCTTCCCTATTTATTTATTTATTTATTTATTTATTTATTTATTTATTTAGCTTGTATGCCGCCCACTACCCAAAGGTCTCTGGGTGGCTCACGATCAAAGTAAACAATTTAGACTATTAAAACATCAAATTGCAATAAAATTAAAACAATCAAACATTTAAATACAATAAATACAATATATTAAAACACTGCACTAAAATTGCTGTCAGGACCCACAATAATCAGTTAAAAGACTTCGTGAACAGGAATGTTTTTACCTGGCGCCGCAATGTCATCAAGTGCCAGGCGGGTCTCGCTTGGGAGGGCATTCCATAATCTGGGGGCAACTGCCGAAAAGGCCCTGTTCCTACAAGCCATCCCTTTCACCTCCTTGAGAGATGGCTCTTTCAGGAGGGCCTCCTGGCTAGATCTTAATTGCCGGGTAGATTCATATGGAAGGAGACGGTCCTTCAGGTATCTAGGTCCTAAGCTGTTTAAGCTAAAGGGCATTTCTCCAGTTATAAACCTCCAGCCTATTGTGATCAGCAGCTCCCCATTTTGGCGTCTTCTTAATCAGGGTCGTTTTTAACACAGACGCAAAAGCTTTGTTTTTTAGGCACGTATCACATTTATTAACAGCAAAAAAAAAATTTTAAAAGAAAAATAAGTATCTAAGTTAAGCATGAGATCAGTTTTACAGGTTAGGTGTGTCAAAACGGTCTTTAAAAAAAACCCAACCCAACCCAACACACAAAGAATAAATTAATAATTTAAGGTATTAGAATCCACAGTGACTAGAAAAAATTAATAACTAGCGAGAGACGACAATAAGACGAAAACATACTGTACACATTTTTAAAAAGAGTATTTTTTTTTTGTCCTCCTAAAAGTTTATTTACTTTCACAAAATCAACACCCCGTCTCCCCACCCACCTGCCCACGTAGCCATCCATTTCAGGACATTCACACCAAAGTAATAAAACTACTTCGATTTTTTGACAGAACAACATTCAAGACACCTGATTTTTTTTTAAAAAAAACAACTTCTGATACCTAATGCAGATATTTAGACTATATTTACTAGAACACTTCCATTGATGTGGTATTCAAAACAAGTACTCTTCTTCAAACCCTGGCTTTCTTGATCGCTAATTTTGCTGCCTGCCTATGAGATTTAATGTATGATTTATTAGTCATTTGCCCAAATCTTTGATGAAACCATCGTCTTGGGTATCTTTCAGGGCTGTCTGTCCATGATACCTGCCTTTTAAGGCCCAGATCCAGTTCCAACAAGTACAGTGGTTTCCTGGATATCAACTTTAGATGGGAACTACACAAATGGCTGCTACCAAAACCCAGAGGCCACTGTGTGTTTCGAGGAGGAATGTTGAGTCATCTGGGACATACCATGCAGAGATAAGCAAGATAGACCAGGATGGGGCACCATCAGTAAGTGATGAAACCAGTCCTGGTCATTCAGGATGTTTGACTTTCTAAAGCTGGGGGGAAAAAATTACTGTTTGCTGGTGGCTCATAGTTCAGGGAAAGGGCCATCCGCTCCGGACTTTGGTCCGAACTTCACAAGACATCTCCAAGGGGATGGACTTATCCTTCAAATCGTTTCAGTGCCTGAGATGGCTTCTGTGAAAAAAAAAAGTCTGGATTAAAACCAGACATGGCTTCACTTCCCCAGGACAAGGGTTAATTTGCTACCACTGGCTTTTAGGCTGCAACTTCCAGAGGATCACACAGAACCAGAGTTTTTTTCCCCAAGCACTGCTTTTTTCCATATACAAGTTTGCAAATTGCTGGCCACTTTAGGAATCCTTGTGGCCTAGGTAACCAATTGGCAGAATATTGCATGCCACACTGTTTTACTGAGGGGCCCAGAATCCTCACAGTTTTTATGTGTATTCATGGGGTGAGATCTCTCTTCCTTCAAGAGTGTAAACTTTCTTCAGTTGTACATTAAACAGAGTCTATCAACAGCCAGCTGATGAAGAGGAGTGGAGTCAGGAGAAAAGACATGAAGAGCCTATGAGGTGATGTATTGCTTCACTTTATTAGAGGAAAGAAGATGAAACAGACAAGCCACAAGCTTTGCAATTATAAGGTGATAAAACATTATCCCTCCAGAGATGCAGCAGGTTGCAAGTGTTTATCTCTGAATGACCAATCGCTAAACATTTGCAGCCTCTGAAGCTATTGAAGTGGGGGTAGGAGAAACCTAAGTTAAGCGAGCTTAGTTTCTAATTATGAAAATGCCACCTTGTCTCTTTTTTTTTGTCTGAAGATAAGAAGGAGAAAAGCTGTTTCTAAGGGAAGCTGTAGGCTCCTGTACGACTGTATCTACACTATATAAACACAGCCATTGGCTACCACTTCATGTGCCAGGGCTCCTATCCTGGCAGGTGAAACAAAATAATTACGTACCAAATAATGCAGGGGATGAGTAAAGTGGATAGAGGGACGCTCTTCTCCCTCTCAAAAAATACAAGAACTATGGGAAATGCACTGAAATTGAGGGCTGGGAGAGTGAGAACAGACAAAAGAAAATATTTCTTTAACCAGCGTGGTTAGTCTGTGGAACTCCCTGCCACAGGGAGCTTGCATTTTTTAATTTTATTAATGACCTATAAAGGTATCAACTAACCTAGTCTTGCATCTTAAAGAATCTAACTTCTGGTTTGCATATTTTTGGTAGCAGGTTGCTGGTTGGGATTAATGTGGTGATGGCATCTGGTCTGGATGCCTTCAAAAGGGGAATGGAGGAAAAGTGCATCACAGGTTACAAACCATGATGGCGATGTGTAACCTCCAGGCTTAAAACCGGGGTACTTCGAGGGCCAGAGGCAGGGAAGTGGTATCAGGAGACAGAGATCTAGTCTCATGCGCTCCCAGATGCATCTGATGGGGCCACTGTGAGATACAGGAAGCTGGACTAGATGGGCCTTTGGCCTGATCCAGCAGGGCTCTTCTTATGTTCTTATCCTATGGAACCCTGGGATTTGTAGTCCAGCAAGTGTTTGGAGCTTTTCTACTGCGGGTCAGGAAAGGACACTGGAACTCGATGGGAGAGAATTAATCCTAAATTCCTCACCAAACTAAAAGTCCCAGAATTTTACAGGCTGGAAGTCACAGCGCTTTAAGTGGTATCAAATTGCTCTAACTTGCCTAGTGTAGGTACCTCATCTGTAAGAACAGCTGTCTATGTGTAAAGTGGAGCACTGCAGACTTGTGGTTTTCACAGCCCAAAGAATCTCAACATTGCCCACCACTAGAGAAAACCCAGCAGAAAACGGGCCAGAAACAGGCAGTACATATGTCCTGTCATTAGAGCTGAAAATCTGCTGGTGTCGAGAGTCTTGGTTCAGGAAGATTTTTGTGATTGAAAAGTCGCATTCTGAGGGTAAGTCTGGAAGACCAACCACCTGCAGAAAAGCACACTAATCTGCAAGCCTCAGAAAGCAAGAGATGTTCCATCTGCAATCAATGTTCATGCTTGATCAGTTGTCAAGGATTTCCCTTTTCTAACGACGGGTTATCTACAACGTTCTGTTTCTGACTGTTAGGTTCTTAGTTGCGGTTGTGGCTGCAAAAGGCAACACCATTGCTAAGAATTGTTTCTGTTTGCCACATTTGAACTCTTCTATGTTTTTAAGTTATTAAAAATAAATAAAAATTGGACGTGTGCTAGAGTACAGGCAAAAGAGTAACTTGACATCTCTTATGTAGGTCAAGGGAGTGACATCCAGAGGTCCCAAAGTGGGAAAGACATCTAGGGGTACAAATGGACTGACCTCTGCACTGGAAAGAACTGCATTGAAGGGTCCCCAAATTATATTTATTCTGAAGGAACCTTAAAAAAAATAAAGCTGGAAAAACTCCATCCAACTCTAACAGCTCTGATGGTTGATTAAAATACCCTTCCCCAGGTGCAACCTTTTGAGAAATGTCTGTGAAGATTCTCAGTCATCTAGACCAGGTAATCTGGAAGTTGAGTCATGGCAACTGAGCTTATTTTCTTGAGAGATCGAAACGTTTCGCTGCTCATCTAAGCAGCTTCGTCAGTCTGAGGAAAATTAGTGGCGAGCCCTCCAAATTCTAGTTCACCTTCATTTTCACATCATCCTGGTCTGAATAGGTTTGCTAGGTGGACCACGGCCTGAATAGGCTCGTCGGTGGATAATGTCCTGAATAGGCTCGTTAGATGTACAATGGCTTGTGGTGCGTGAAAGTCCCACTTATGCAACCCTTCCCAACACACATTAAGTACCCGTATATACTCGAGTATAAGTCGACCTGAGTATAAGTCGAGGCCCCTAATTTAACCCCCCAAAACTGGGGAAACATATTGATTCGAGTATGAGTCTACGGTGGGAAATGCAGCAGGGCCTGGCAGCTCCTCCTTTGTGAGTTGGGGGAGTGGTGTGTGATGTTTAAAATGACTTTTAGCCACTGATGCAAGTGCTTGGGTCAGTGGCTAAAAGTCATTTTAAACATCGCGCGCCGCTCCCCTGTAATGCAGAAGGGGGCCATGAGAAGCGGCACACAATGTTTAAAATGACTTTTAGCCACCGACCCAAGCACTTGGCTCAGTGGCTAAAAGCATTGACCCGAATATAAGCCGAGGGCCCCTTTTTCAGCCCAAAATTAGGGCTGAAAACCAGGCTTATATTCGAGTATATACAGTATTTTATTTATTTATTTGACTTTTATACTGCCCATCTAGCCGTAGGGCTACTCTGGGCGGTTTACAACATAAAATAGCATAACAAAATAACAAAGTTAATAAATAAACAACAAAAATAACAAAGACATACTCAAGGGGCTGAATGACCTCTGTGGCCACGAGACTGATGGAGCTGCTCAAGAAAAGTCCAGTTGCCATGACTCAGCTTCCAGATAAACTGACCTGGATGACTAAGAACCTTCACAGACATGAATGGCTTCCCTGACCCCAATCTCGAACCAACTATCTTCTCTGTCTTATATGTGTACATATTCAGGCCACTGTCCACCTAAGAGCCTGTTCAGGCCATTGTCCACCTCATGAGCCTATTCAGATCAGGGTGATGTGAAATCAAGGTGAACTATAAATTGGAGGGCTCACCACTAACTTTCCTCAGACTGACGAAGCTGCCTGGATGAGTAGCGAAACGTTTCGATCTCTAAAAGAAGTCCACTTGCCATGACTCAGCTTCCAGATAACATTTTGAGGGGAAAAAATGTTTTCCCCCCATTCAATTTAGGAAGGGGCAGCCGGCTCCCTAAGGGTACTAGGAGGTTGTACAGCGGTACCTCGACTTATGAATTTAATCCGCTCCGAATGAATGCTCTTAAGTCGGGGTACCTATCTAAAAAATTGAAAAAATAAGTTAAAAAATCAAAAAATGGAAAAAAAAATATTTATAAGTCGAGCAGACCATATCTAAAATTTGTAAGGCAGCAGTTAAAATGGCAACAGTTTTCTGCTCTTAAGTTGAATTACTCTTAAGTCGAGCTCCTCTTAAGTCAGGGTACCACTGTATTTGGGACTTCGGGGGGGGAATGCATGTGGTCTCCACATTGAGCACCCCGGATGTAGCTGACAAACCTGATAATCCATCCATTGCATGCAGCAGCATCTCATTTATCCCAACAATTGTGGTGAAAAGCAATTCTCATTTTTTTTTGTTTGTTTTCTTCCACAACATTCCTCGCGAAGAAGTATTCCCCTGCTTTGTGCGTGATATGATAGTGGCACCCTAGTCAAAGGTGTCCCTTGGATTTAAGGTCTCCAGCATTTCAGGAGGAGTGTAGTTCTGTTCAGTTTGTTTCAGTCAAAGAGAGTTGGAGAAGGGGTGTCTTTTAGTTATGGCTTTAATATCTTCTTCTACAGTAGCGCTCAATCGTCTGACCACTGCTTGCTTCCACCTGGAGTCCTCACAACATCTCTGTGAGGTAGGAAACTGAAGATCTGCCTTCCTCTTAAAAATGCAGATGGCTTTAAAAAAAGCCATCTTCTCTAACAGTAAAACTCATCAAAGGGCAGCCTGTGAAAAATTAAGCCACAGCCAATCTTAAACCGGATATAAATATGCTTAATAAAAGAAACAATGCATGGAGGAATTTCATTCTGCAAAAGTACAGCTATTTTTAACTGCCAAAGGTCAAAATACCCTACCGTTGCTTTATTAGCTAGCTGCTTGGACTGCACGAAGCATGGCTTGATTCAGTCCATTTTCCAATGACCAGATGGGCATATAGGAGATTATCCACCAGCTGAAATCTGCTCTGTGGACAATCCAGACTTTGTTTCGGGCCAGCGACAGGGTCACTCTCGTTTCGGAGATGATCTGGAGATGGCACCCAGCGAAGCAGCTTTTTCTAAGTGCCGTCTGATTGAACCTTCCGCTGTTTCCACGGCTAGGAAAAGTGTTTGTTTGTTTGTTTGTTTTTCTGGACTGCAACTACTGGCTGGAGAATGTTGGGAGTGGCCCTCCAGAGACACATGGCCTTGTGTGTGCAAGGCTGTTTAGGGACAGGAGCTTGTGGAGGTCCCTCATTTGTAGGATGGTCATAAATCAGGAGCCACTGGAGGCCGAGACCAGCCACAAAGTCAGGGCCGGCGCATCCATTAAGGTGAACTAGGCAGTTGCCTAGGGTGCCAAAATGGTGAGGGGCCGCTGGCCAGCCTGCTGCCCCCCCGGCTGCTGGCCACCACTGTCTGCCACCCGTCGCAGCCCTGCCACCCCGCAACCCCACCGCCGCCCGCCCCATCCCTCCGCCCCTCACCTAGGGCACAAAAAAAACCAAAAACTAGCACTGGCCCTGCACACAGTACCAAATGCGGAACCCTGCCAGGTTCTGTCAACAGCATAGAAACCAAGCCTGGGCAAAGGGGGATCCTCTCCTCTTGTTTCTCACCTGCATAGTGGTTAAACTGCAGCATTGCAGCCAGATCTCTGCCTCTCTGCCTAGCGATACCAACGGGTTTGACAGCCTTCCATCCTTCCCCAGGGTGGTAAAATGTCTACAGTAAACCCCCACCTATTGTAGGGGTTAGGGACCTGACCCGACCCGCAATAATTGAAAATCCGCAATATGCGGATGCTGGGTCAGGTCAGGACTGGGCGGGCTCTCTGGGGGCTCTTGTACTTACCCCAGGCCTGGTGCTGCCCCAAATGGGCCTGCAAGGGACTTTCCAGCCCCCCCGAGGCCCCCAAAGTGCTTTCTAGTGATCTGGAGGTCACTTCTGGTTTACCAGAAGTCACTTCCGGTTTGTGGGGAAGCACTTTTGGGGCCTTCGACGGGCCTGGGAAGGCCTTTCCTCCTTACCCCAGGGGGCCTTTTTTTTCATATACTGCAGACCCACGATATACCGAGACCACAGTATATGAACTGCGAAAGGGTGGCGGACAGCTCTCCCCAGTTTGCAACGGGTGGGGGGAAGGGGCAATGTATAGCCTGTATAATTTAAAAAATTATAAAGCGCCAAGAATGTTTTAAGCACTAGGGGATGGTACATAAAGCAGCGCACTTTTCCTAGATGTCTTAAGAAACTATAATTCAGCTTCTGGACAGCTCAGAGGGTTCTTTTAATTAAGCAACAACAACAGTCAGTTTTGTAAACTGGAAATGGAATTCAGAACCTTCCCGTTCCATTTCTTCTTCTGTTCAGCTTTTCTAGTCGTCAGCACAACCCCTGAAGGATGCCAAGAGCAGGACAGTGGTTTTTAAATGTGGCAAATTTCCCAAGGCCTGTATTAAATGCATTTATATGTCGGAGGCATCAGATGGAGTCTTAACTCTGCGAGGGATTGATGGGGAGGGACAAGAAGACACCAAGGCAGGGGTCAGCAAGCTTTCCGTTTAAGATCATCACTCAAGGGTAGAGATGGGCACGGACCCCTGGTTTGGCAGTTCGAGCTGGTTCGTGCTAGGCACCCACTCTGGATGATCGAGTCAGGCACGGTGGAGAATTAGACTCCTAACCTCTGCACTCGTACCTCGAAACCTCAGCCCCTGAGCGCTCCACCAGGATGGATCCCTTGCATTTCCTTCCTCCTTCTAATCCTCTGTGCTAATTTAATTCTCTGGATTGCTGACCTAAAGATTGTGATTTTCATGTGCTGTTCTAAAAAAAAAAAAAACCCAAAACCAAAACAAAACCAAAAAAACAGTCATTTCTGGGTCTCTACTGGTGTCAGACTACAATTTCCAACCTCCACAGTACAAATTAATGCCGGGCATGAGTAAAGTGGATAGAGAGACGCTCTTATTCCTCTCACAAAATACCAGAACTAGGGGACATACACTCAAATTGAGGTCCAGGAGAATAAGAACAGACTAAAGAAAATATTTTTTTTTCACCCAGCATGTTGTTAGTCTGTGGAACTCCCTGCCACAGGATGTGGTGACGGCATCCGGCCTGGATGCCTTCAAAAGAGGATTGGACAGGTTCCTGGAGGGTTCATCACAGGTTACAAACCATGATGGAGATGTGTCATCTCCAGGCTTAAAACCGGGGTACTTCAAGGGCCAGATGCAGGGGAGTGGTATCAGGAGACAGATATCTAGTATCGTGCGCTCCCAGAGGCATCTGGTGGGGCCACTGTGAGATACAGGAAGCTGGACTAGATGGGCCTTTGGCCAGATCCAGCAGGGCTCTTCGTATGTTCTTATGTTCTCTAGTCCAACATTTTTAGAAGGCTAGGGAAGGCTATTTCAAGCCTCCATAGAGAGACAAATGGCCATATCCAACGGGCATGCAGAGAATATGGGTTAGAGAAGCCACATAGCCATGTGTGCACTTCAGGATGGGCCTGGTGCTTGAGTTAACATGCAAAGAGTTCCACAGGCGATTGATTAGGTGGCCTCAATTTCCATACCCCTCCTCTAGACTCACCGCAAGTCGTACATCCTGGCAATGCGCTGCTGAATGTCAACAGCATTTTCTGCTTGCTTTAATTGCCTTTTGGTCCTCTGTTAGCACCAGCTGCTGCTGAAATTTAGTGGTACATCTGGGACAACTGGCAGATACCCCACCGACATGTGACGGCTTACTCTTATGAAGGAATAGACCAACACCAGAACGTAGGACATTTTGGCAGATAGCTACTGAAATTCATCTGAGTGTTCTGCTCCTCGATCCAGCCAAAGTACGAGAGCAACTGACATATTCACTCACTGCAGAGGAAGATCTGAAAACATTTTAACATTTGCCAGGTTATCTTGTTATTTTGCCACTTCTCAATTTTGAGAGCTCAGATTTGAATAGGCTTCAGGCTTTGAGCTTTCTCGCTTGTTAGCAGCTGTCAAGTACTGGAACGGGAACCGCACAAAATGGAATACTAGATGAATTGGGTCTTATAGGCAATACATCCGGGCTCTTTTTATGCTGTGAACAATGGACCTCCTAAGGATCAGACATCACATTCTATCAACAACTAAATACACCTGCACACCAGCTATCCAACACTGCCACACATCAAAACTTGAACTCAAATATCATAGGATCTCGGACACCAATACTAAATATTTCTTGAATATTCTGCCGTTTGCTGGTATTCAGAAAATACCTCCAGAGAAGATTCAACGTTGAAATCTGCAAAGCAGACTCTTCCAAAGATTTGGGCAGCGGGAGGTGGAGTGGGTGGGATAAGGTGAGTTTCACTTCAAATAAACATATATTTATATATAACTAAAGGAAACAATTTAAAAGTTTACAAGCCCTATTCATGACAGGCCATTTTGGAGATCACCAATTCACAGGATCCCTGCTAAATCAGAAATGGCCCAGCAGCATGTAACAAGAAGATGTACAGTATTTATTTCCAAGAACTTGATATATATATATATATATGCCAGCTCATAATGATCATTACCCTTCACTCTTGCCCCTGCAAAGAGAACTCTCAAGCCAAGTGGGAATAAAAAGACCTGCAATTGACACCAGCCTGATAACGGACATTGCTGGGAATCCAACACACAACCAAATACTGGACTCCTTAACGGCGCTTTTACATGACCTCTAAAATCTGCTGGCAACTTAAATTCGGACCAGAGATCGTGGGGTTTGTCCCTCTTCCTGTGTTCCCACCCTTCTGACCTCCATTGCTCCTGTCTGCGGCGAGGGGAGGGAGAAAAAAAGGGAGAAAAGCTCACCTCCGCCTGCCTTTGGAGCAGCCCTGAGCAGCCCCGTAGGAATTCCTGTCTCTTAAAGGGGCGGCAGGGACAAAAACAAACAAACAGAAGGCTCCCAGCCCAGCATCCACAGCTTTGCAATCCGCATCGGAAGATTTTTTACCCCTGGAGACCAGGTACTTGAAAAGTGCGCTGGGGTGTGCTTAGGTGGGCGTGGTCGTACTTTCTTTTGTTTAAAGTCTGCAGCTGGTGGGAAAACATTTTAAAGCTCCAGATCTGGGAGCCCTTTGCCTCAGATTTTAGGGGTCGTGTAAAAGCGCCCTAACTCAGCCCCCACCCACTCAAAGGCTAAAAGTAAGCAAGGGCGAGAGTGGAGCCAGAATTCTACCAAACGGGCAAAGTCTGTTACAAAGTGGGCATGTGTTACCAAAGAGGAAGATGCCACAGTTAAGATGAGTGAAAGCAGGCAGGGTGTCACGAATCTCAGTATTGCTCTGTTGAATTCCCCAGATAACTCATCCGGCAGCTAGCCCATGAGAGTGGGACTTCTGGTGCCTTCCCAACGGGATACCGTTAAAATTCAAAGTCAGCTTTCACGATGAGATCTTCCGTCCACGTAGAACATGCCTTGTGGACCCCTAATGCGACGTGTCGCCTCTAGCAGGCCAAGGAATTGGGCCTCTGAACTTGCAGAAGGTTTGCCTCCTGTTCTCTCGCACCCCCTTTCCCTGTTACTGCTTGGTCGCCTTGGTGGGCTCCGAAGACTGCCGGACGTCGGTCCACTCCTGCATGGTGCTTTGCAACGCTTGGGTCTTCTCTTTGTCGACTTGGACGTAATCCACTTTCTCGTCGGACGCGACCGATGACGTGGAGGGCTGCCCGTGAAGGAGAGAGAGCAGGGACTTGGTTGTACAATCAGTGCGGAAACACAGGAGCTCTCTATCTAATGACCAGCTTCCAGCCCCTAGGGGTCCGCAGGAATCACACCCACCCACCCCAGACAGACAGACTAAAGACATCTGTCTTTTCAAACGTCTGAAACACGGTTCAGCAGAGGAGTAAAAGCTTCTTTTGCCCATCATGAAGTGGGGGGGGTGGCTGGATGGGGCCATGGTTTATGTAGTTTTTTGGGATGTCCAGTTGACCGCCCCTGTTCTAGATCAAAATTCACCCCAGGAGAATTTGTGGGGAATAAAAGTGTTTGGAGCCTATTTCGTCTCAAGCAGCTACTGAACTACGGATCGAAGTTCCTGTGGAACGATAATGAGACCAAGGTGCCAGGTTGCTTGCAAACTCTTTTTAATCCTCTGTGACTTGCCCAGTCTGGGTAGAGATTGAAATAATAATTGCTAATTGCACTATCTTGTTCAGGCGGTCTTGGCAGCACTTTGGAAAACAAAATGTGGGAGCCCAGCTGGTGTTTGGGACCAGAGGAATGCAATCAGCCAATCCCTTACCTTGTGCTGGGCTCGCGCGGGGTTAAGCTCCAACAAGGAAGAAGCCTCCAATGTCATCTTTCCTTCTCCCTGGCGCTGGCCAATCAGGAGCTGCGCAGGGAAATGCATTGTCCCACCTCCCTGTCTGATTGGCCAGTGCCAGGGAGAAGGAAAGATGACAATGGAGGCTCCTTCCTCGTTGGAGCTTAGCTCCGGCACCAGGTAAGGGATTGGTTGATTGCGTTCCTCCGTTTCCAAACGCCAGCTGGGCATCCGTGTTTCATTTCGGAAGCTAACCACTTCTGAAACAAAAAGCCCATCTCTGTTTGGTAGTCTCCCTGCCCATTATGCTCCATGTAGGGTACCTCACATGAAACTCACATGAAACTTCCAGGCCTATAATGCCCTGGAGGTTGCCAGAAAGGTTAGTCCTGCAGAGCCAATTCCTTCATCGTATCTGATAGAAGCCACTATTTCTCGGCTGGAATTGATCTGAAACTCCACAACTTCTGGGGTCGGGTCGGGTTTGGCTAACTCCCCCGGAGGTCTGGCTGTGAGAGTTCTTGCAACTTCTGGGCGCTGTAGTTCAACTAAATATGGAAATTCCCATCCATGCTAGCCAGTACTACTCAACAAGGAAGCAGAGAGAAAGCAACAGCCTATGATGGCCACACGCAGCCAATGACACTCCCCCTCACCCAAGAACTGGGAGCAGTTCTCCAGGTTTTTGTAACAGGAGTCTTTCTCAGCCCTTCCTGGAAAATCAAAGGCTCAGTGAAGTCATAATGAATTTGGAATTACAGGTGTTCTTCAGAAAAAATTCCATAGCCAATGTGGATCCATCTTGAGAAACGTTTTTAAAAAAATACAGGCAGACGGAGTCGTCCATATTATTACTTGCCTTTTTATAACCTCTTGTTTCCACCTAGAGGTGGTCTTTTGTACAGCTAATGGCTCTTAATTGCTCCTTCAAGACCAAACCTAAACTTTGCATTTTAAAAAAAAGGTAAAGGTTCTCCCCACACATGCGTGTTAAATGAGGGTTGGTGCTCATCTCCATTTCTAAGCCAAAGAGCCAGTGTTATGCAAGTCCGTGTCCATGTGGCATGGCTGAATGTATTTCTGTGCACTGAACACTGTTTACCTTCCCCATTTTTTACAGCGGTATCTTATCTACTTCCCTTTACATGCTTTCCAAGGGCTAGCTTGGCAGGAATGCTGTGTATTACTGTTCCTTTAAAAATCTGTTTCTCTCAACACAAAGCATGTGAGATAAGGTGAATGATGTCGAGTGCTTACACCCAACAAGTTCTTGCTCCACTACATCATAGCCAAGAACTAAGCTTGGGATCTTCTGCATGCAAATTATAAGCTCCACTACTGGAAGTAAGCTGCTACAGCTGGCCTCCAACGGTGCGGGGAGGGGGCCAGAGGATTATCATCCAGCTCCTGTTTAGGAGGCACAGTGGAGAATCATCTCAGGCTCTGCAGCCAGAGACCTAAGACACTGAAATATCTAGCACTTTACACACTGAGATATTTAGCATTTTACACAAATGTGAGGGGCCAAGGACAGGACAGTCCAAAATTTCCCTGCCACTAAGATGGGCACAAACCGGTTCGTCCCAGTTCCTAAAGGCAGCAGCACAGGTTCTGCGGTTCCTCTCCTCCAGCCAATCTAGCTACTCACCAGGCCCAGTCTGCATTCCCCCCCCGCCACCTTGGCTAATCTCCCTGTCACAAGCAACAGCACAAACATCTTTGTGGGAGATCAGCCAGGAGGGCGGGGCAGAGAGAAGCCTGAGCAATTGGTGGAACTGGAACATCAATTGAGGAGGTGCCTGAAGGTAGCAAATTGGTTGCGCTGAGTGGCTCTTTGAGCTAGAAGAGGCGGGGGAAGATAACAGCAGCACCTGCGCTGCTGCCTTGACAAACTGGGACGAACCAGCTTGCACCCATCTCTATCTGTGACTCCTTTGGCTGATGGGACAGTTTTAGAAGTAGGCTGCCATACCTTCCTGTGTGGACCAGGTGAGTTCGGCTGGAAGTCCAAGGCCAGGTAATCGACACTTCCTGAGCTTTTTTTAGTAGCAGGGCTATTTGTGCCGCTTGCAATGGGCGACGCCGAGACGGGGTTTTGCTAAAAGCCAAACGAGATGATTAAAAAGGTGAATTAGTAAAGCAAAAAGAAATGACATGTTCCAACAGCATGGCATAACACGTTAAAAAAAGAGAGAGAGAAATGCAGGGGAATTCCTGTGCAATATCAAAATGAGGACATCCTTAAGAACTACGAAAGCGAACAGAATTGATCTTAGATACTTGAGTTTGGGACTTCTACTCTGCCACATTCAGAATTCCCACCTTGATTCCATATTTCTTCAGATGTAAACTAGAAACAACGCAAGCTATCTTAAATAGTGGTGGGTGTTTTTTTTTAGGGCAACCGAAATAATCCCAAACTGGAGTAGAACTCAAGGCCCCTCATTGTGTGATCAATATACATTAAGGGGAATTTATGCAGCTTCTCAGGAATCCACAATTTTAATTTCTCCCAAAATGGGGGGGGGCTCCCCCCCCAGCACAATAATCCCAAACTGGTGGTGGTGGTGAAACCTATCCCATCCTCTCCCCATGGTTCCTAAATATCAAGAAATTAGAAATGCAAATTCTAGTGTTTATGTAAGGCAGGCATGTCCAAAGTCAGGCCCAGGGGCCAAATGCGGCCTGTTTTCAAATTTCAAGCAGCCCGCGGCCTCTTCTGCCCACTGGCTCAGCTTGTCAGTCATTCCTGCCAGCTGTCCCCTCCCCATACTGGATGGAGACATCAGCATGCAGTTTTACGGTTTGCCTGCCCTCCCGGGCTCTGTCCATCCCCCAAGCCACCTGCCTAGTAGAGATGGGCAAGAAACGAACAATTTTTCGTTTCCGTTTTTGTTTTTCCGTTTTTTATGTAACGAAACGACAAACGAATTTTGTCTCTAAAATGAAACGAAACGAACAGAAACACCGGAAATTTTGTCGTGCGTTTCGTTTCTGTTACTGCAATATGAGTGAATTGATTAAAATCCTAAAAAAATCGAAATAAATGGTAACAAAATGGTAACGAAACAAATGAAAACGAAAACGAATTTTTGCAAAAATTCACGAAAACCGGAAACGAACCGAAACAGACCCTCCAAACGACAACGACAAATGAAATGCCATTTTTTTGATTCGTGTCCATCTCTACTGCCTAGCCTACCTGCCCCCCGGCGCTGTGGCTGCAGCATCCTCCCTACCTCCTTGCATGTTATAGAGACCTGTCCAAAGTCCGGCCTGGGGGTGAAATGTGGCTGAATTTTAATCTCACTAAATCTGGCCCTCCTTGCAAAAAGTTTGGACACCCCTGAGGTAAGGACTTACCATGGCCACATAATTTTCTTCACTGTCTCCTGAGTCAGTGCTTGTGATGCTCTGGGTAGAGATGGGTCGACAGTAAGGAGAAAAGTTGGAGTTGAATGTCTGGCTGGAACAAGAGTTGACAAGAAGGCAGAGGATCATTAGTCCCCAGATAGTTCCACGGTACAGAATCATAAAGTTTGAAGAGACCTCAAGGGCCATCTAGTCCAACCCCCTGCCATGCAGGAAGCCCCATCAGAGTATTTCTAACAGGTGGCCATCCAGCCTCTGCTTAAAAACCTCCAAAGAAGGAGACTCCACCACCCTCCTTTGTGGCAGCATCTTCCACTGCCGGAGAGCTCTAACTGTCGTGAAGTTCTTCCTAATGTTCAAATGGAATCTCTTTTCCTATAGTTTGAAACCATTGCCCCCGAGTCCTAGTCACTGAAGCCATGGAGAACAAACCCATCCCTTCTTCAATATGACATCCTTTCGGATATTTAAACATGGCTGTCACATCCCCTCTCAGCCTTCTTTGTGTAAGGCTAAACATTCCCAGCTCCCTAAGCCGCTCCTCATAGGGGTGACTGAAAAGTCAAGGAGCCAGCCCAGCCATTAGAAGAGCCTCGTGGCGCAGTGGTTAAATGCCTGTACTGCAGGTAAAACTGTGTTCACGACCTGGGGTTCAATCCCAGGTAGCAGGCTCAAGGTTCACTCAGCCTTCCATCCTTCGAGGACGGTAAAATGAGTACCCAGCTTGCTGGGGGAGGGGGCAATGTGTAGCGTGCACACTGTAATAAAAAATTGTAAACTGCCCAGAGACTACTTAAAGTGGTATGGGGCGGTATATAAGCAGAACACTTTTTAGACCAGTGGTTCTCAACTTGTGGGTCCCCAGATGTTCCTGGACTTCAAAGTGTTCTGCTTCTGCTTATATACCGCCCCATACCACTAGAAGTAGTCTCTGGGCGGTTTACAATTTTTAATTACAGTGTGCAGGCTACACATTGCCCCCCCAGCAAGCTGGGTACTCATTTTACCGACCTCGGAAGGATGGAAGGCTGAGTGAACCTTGAGGCTGCTACCAGGGATTGAACCCAGGTCATGAGCACAGTTTTACCTGCAGTACAGGCATTTAACCACTGCGCCACTTCAACTCCCAGAAGTCTTCGTCACTAGCTGAGCTGGCCAGGATTTCTGGGAGTGATAGTCCAGGAACATCTGGGGACCCACAGGTTGAGAGCCACTGCATTAGACTGAGGCAGCTGCCTCCGTCAGTGGTTGCGAAGGATGAGATCTGGTTGTGTGATGCTGGTGGAAACTGTGCCGCAGGGCCAGATCTGCACCTCCTACGTCAGATGACGGTGTGTCTTAAAACCAGGAAATACTGGCCCATTGTCTGCAATGAAGTAATGTAAGACCAATCCATCAGCCCAGCCCACTTCTAGAGAATGATTCACAATCATTCTCTAGAAGTGGGATGTGAGAGGGATGGCTTGTAGACATAGGGCCTTCTCGGCAGCTGCCCCCAAGTTATGGAATGCCCTCCCAAGTGAGATCCGCCTGGCGCCAACATTGATGACATTTCGGCGCCAGGTAAAAACCTTCCTATTCCAGAAGTTTTTTAATTGATACAACATAGACTGTGGGTCCTTTGATGGCACTTTTAGTGTGATGATTTTAGTATAAGGTTTTTGTTGTTGTTTTAATTATTTATTGATATCTGATGTTTTAACTGTTTTAATTCCTTATTGTAAGCCGCCCAGAGACCTTTGGGTAGTGGGCGGCATATAAGTTGTAAAAATAAATAAATATATAAATAAAATAAATTCTGCCTTAATTTCCATCTTTCTTCACTCTGCGTTTGCTATGCGGCTAGTGTCTTTCTTCGCTGGCCACAAAGTTTAGAGGCCTAGGATGACTGACCCAGAAGGAAAACGGCATCAGGGTAAGCTCTTCCAACAGGGTGGAGCCTTCCAACTAGGTGGAGATCCTGCACAGCTGGTCAAGATCCTGTGCTCTTTACAGATGTTATCTAAGGAGACTGGACTTTGAGTTAAGACTCCGACATTCGTCCGCTGCACAGCTGATCGGTCAACTCCACTATAACTCAGAAAATTCAACTTAGGGGTATGAAAAATGTGCATTTCCTTTGTTGCATGCTGGGTTATAATATGCCAATAAATCCAGTGAATGAGCATACCTTTTACATCAAGTTTGGCCAAGATTTTTGGAAGGACGGCCACGGCGGGTCATTTTGAAAGTTGCAGTCGGTGAATGGAAACAGATAACATGGAGGAACACGAACCATAGAAATAGAACGATTGCATCCCATACTCACCCAGGCCTGGACCATGATTTTGTGACTGGCGATTTAAATGGAAGCTCATCGATGACAGTGTTGTGTCTCAAATCCAGCGGCGTCGGCTTGGCTGGAATGTAAGGAGACTGTACTTAGGGCTGAGTGGAGAAAACAGAATCCTGTGTCACTCTGAAGACTAACACATTTCTTATCCCATGAGCAGAGTGGTTAATCATTAAGGTGGTTTGTTTCGACAAACTTTAAATAGTTTTAAAATTATGATATTTGAAAGTTAAAAGTGGCAATGTTGACAGGTTGAGCAGTGATTAAAGCTTTATGTTACACTCCCCCCCCCTTGCTTTTGGGGTTAAGGTGGGATGGTTTGACCTTTGCTTGCTAACTTGAACTGCCTCTTAAGAAATCTAAAATAAACATGTCCTGGTTTTAGCTCGTATTTTAACATTTCATATTACAAATTGGTTTTATTTATTTGTTTTTACCAGTTTTCCTTCTGCGCCCTTAAATCGGGTCTATGATCGCATGATAAAGAATGAATGAATGAATAAAATAAACAACTGTAGAACTGGAAGAGATACCAAGTGCCATCAAGTCCAAATACCTAGCAAAGCAGAAGATCTACAATAAATAATCCTTGACATTTTAAAAGCCTCTGTCTAAAAGGTAGTCCACTCTACATTTGAACAATTACCATCAAGAAATTGTTTCTAGGGTTTAGGGAAAGTCTCCTTTCTCATAATTTGAATCTGTTACTTCAGTACAGCTTTTTGGATCTAGAGGAATTAGGCTTGCACCAACTTCCTCCTGGAGGTTGGCCTTTTTTTTTTTTTTGCAACTTTGTGTGGTGCCCCTATTAAGTGTGTTTGGGAGGGACCTTGCTGGGGGTGGGGTAACCCACCATTCCTTCCCTGCCTCTGATTTCTAAGACAGCCCTTGCCTCTCTGCAATGAGCTATTTCCTTCTGTTGTGGCCGCTTGCCGAAAGTAGTCAAGTTTTGTCAGTTTGCTGTTGATCTGTAAGTAAAGAAATGTCTCCTACTAATGTATCAGAAGGAGCTATTGAGACTAGAAGTGCTAGTTGATGAGAAAAGGGTGTGGATTAATCTGAGGGAACTTGAAGGTGTTCTGCTCAGTGAATTGCTACAATTATGCTGTGCAGATAGAGGAATGGAACAAAAATTTCAAGACTTGGCAACACATCTATGGGATAGCCCTTAAAGTATTTGCCCGGTTTTGGTAAAATTTTGACGTTCTGACTTTTGAACAATCTGAAGCAAACAAATGAGCCACTGCTGCACAACAGATTGTATTTCTGACATATGTGCAAGGGGATTCTCATAGATCCTTTGAGTGTTTTCAATGAAATAATCATGGTCTTATACAATTGCAGGGCAGAGAGCATAGGAAACACAATGACTGCTAGATGTTACACTCCATACTTCTACAATGGGATTCTACCCTTCGTGATTAAGCTAACCAATTAATTCTACTGGGTTCACTTCACCGAAAAAATTATTGCTAATTGGTTAAAGGTCAACACAAATGCATTTGCTTTAACACTAACACCGCACATCTCTGAGCATAATCTTACAGGGACTACTATCATCATTTCCCCTGAATGTATAAGGTTTATCCAGAATTTCAGACATAAATAAAGCTTGCATGGATGAGGAGGATGCAGGGGATTACAGAGACCAGTAGCAAACCTCCCTTATTTGTGCAAGGCATTGGAGCGGGTGGTGGCCAGGCAAGTCTAGGCGCTGCTGGATGAAACAGATTTCCTGGATCCATTTCAATCGGGTTTCAGGCCGGGTTTTGGTACGGAGACCGCCTTGGTCGCCCTGTACGATGACCTTTGCTGGGAGAGAGACAGGGGGAGTACGACCCTGTTGATACTCCTGGACCTCTCAGCGGCTTTTGACACCATCGACGATGGTGTCCTTCTGGATAGGCTGGCCAGGTTGGGAGTTGAAGGCACCACTTTGCGGTGGTTCTGCTCCTTCCTGGCTGACCGTGTCCAGAAGGTGATTCTGGGGGACAACTGCTCTGCACTGTGGCATTTACATCATGGGGTTCCACAGGGCTCTATATTGTCCCCCATGCTGTTTAACATTTACATGGAACCGCTGGGAGAGGTCATCAGGAGGTTTGGGCTGAGGAGTCAGCAATATGCTGACGATACTCAGCTCTACCTCTCATTTTCCACCAATCCAGGTGAGGCTGTCTCTATACTGAACTTGTGCCTGGGCTGGATGAGGGTTAATCAACTGAAACTTAATCCAGACAAGACAGAAGTGCTGTTAGTGGGTGCTTCACCAGACAGGTTAGAGAGACATCTCCCTGCTCTGGAAGCCCAGCCCAGGTGGACTCGGTGGCCAGGGGTGCCTTTCTTCAGCTGCGGAAAATATACCAGCTACGCCCCTACCTGGACGAACGGAGCCTCATGACAGTTACTCATGCACTGGTAACATCCCGTATTGATTACTGCAATGCACTCTATGTGGGGCAGCCTTTGAAGACGGTCTGGCGATTGCAACTGTTCAGAATAGAGCCGCCCGGCTGGTGAGTGGTGGGGCTGCGGATCATATCACACCAATTCTATGCAACCTGCATTGGTTACCAGTTGTTGCCCGAGCCCAATTCAAAGTGCTTGTTTTGACATATAAAGCCCTAAACGGCTTAGGACCTAGATACCTGAAGGACCATCTCCTTCCATATGAACCTACCCAGCAATTAAGATCTAGCCAGGGAGCCCTTTTGAAAGAGCCATCCCTCAAGGAGGTGAGAGGGATGGCTTGTAGGAACAGGGCCTTCTCGGCAGCTGCCCCCAGATTATGGAACGCCCTCCCAAGTGACATCCGCTTGGCACCAACACTGATGAAGACATTAGGGCGCCAGGTAAAAACCTTCCTGTTTCTGAAGTTTTTTAATTGACATAACATAGATTGTGGGTCCAGGTGGCAATTTTAGTGCTTTGTGTTTAAATATTTTTATTGTTTTAATTGTCCATTGCCTTTTAAACATGTTAACCGTTTTAACTGTTCATTTTAATTGTACGCCGCCCAGAGACCTTTGGGTAGTGGGCGGCATATAAGTTGTATAAATTTATTTATTTAATTATTTATTTTTATATTTGTATACCGCGCCAATTTCCCAGGAGGGAACTCTGGGCGGTTCACATAAAAGACACAAGAAATCCAAAAAATAAGAATGATAAATAAAATAATAATAATGATAAAATTAAGGGGGGGGGAATAAATAAATAAATAAATAAATAAATAAATAAAATGTCAAAGACAAACTGAATTCAGGAAGTACTGAAGAACAGAATGGACTCTAACCCTGGGAATGCATGCACTCTTTCAATGAAAATTGTTTTCTTGGAACGCTGAGTGAGAAAAACAGCTGGCCTGGATTCTTTACCTTTGCGATCTGGTTTGAGGTTGCGGTTGACTGGTGGGGGCTGGATTTCGCTCATCCGCCTCTGGAGCTGGGAACTGCTGCTCCCTTTATGGACCGGGAAGGTGGAAGAGCTCATCCCCATCAGGTCCAAGTGGTGAGGCCCGGGACTCATGGGGATGTAGAGGTGCTGGGAACTGTCATTTGACCTCTCTGTGTTGATCAGGATCGAGGAGCCAGGGTTCATGGGCACATAATTGTCCTCTGAATCAGCGCTATGAGAGCGGGCCACTGTACTTTTGCTTTGCTGGGAAGGGAGAAACCAAGCAGAATTTCAGTCACACAAAGGGCTAGGGAACAAGGCCATAATCATTTATGGGGGCTAAAACTAATGGAATATATAGTTCTTACTCTTACAATATTTTCTACCCAATAACTTCATGTTTTGCTACATGTGAGTCCGATATCAGACATGCAAGGAATGCCTTTGTTTGCATTCCAGAGACAATCTTGCTACCCCACATGATTCTCCTTTTAATACGCTTTCAGAATCACAACTTTTTCACCACTTGAGGGAGCACTCCTTCTAGAAATGGGTTTCTCTGACCATTTCCTTTTGCTCAGTTTCTATTGAAAGCTTAGCTTACATTTTTTTGTTTTAGTAGTACTAATGACCAATAAAGGTATCACCTAGCCTACTTTTGAATTTGTTTTTCTGGTCACATGGTTCAGCCCACTTTTTTATTTCTATAGTTTCTAGGAATTCGGGTTCTTTAGAACCCTGGCAGGATCGTTTACTGAGTGTCCTGGATTAAATTTTAAACAACAACATTTTTAATAGTTAGGATTTTCCATGAACCAGGAAGCGCCAGTAAGCTCAATCTGCTCTCCCCACTTCTCACCGGATCCAATTTTAATCAAGGAGTAATAGGTGCAATATACTTCGAACAAGTGTGCCAGAAACTCAACAAATAAGAGAAATTCAATTTGACACAAAAACAGAAAGTGTCGGTAACTCACCAGATATGAATTAAGACCAACATTCAAAGACTCAGCTGACTGAACTGGGCTATTACTGCTATGTGCGGGATATTCGTAGGTCTCACAGGAAGAAGCTGCAATCAATGGCATTGAAATCACAGTTAATAATCAGACACGTGTCATGATATACCACTCAGTGGATGCTTTTTAGACGCTTGGGGTGGAAGCTTAGCAGAGGTTGAAACCCTGGGAGTGTGAATTCTAGGTAGACTGGATACACTCTGGAGCTGATCAAACACATTTTGTGGCCTCAGGCGGAAAAAATCAGAGGGTCTCTCTCCTCCTGTTTGATGTCCACTCACAGCTGGACAGGCAATGCCATGTTATTTCACCACGGCTGGTGATAAGACACCAGAAGGTGCACTTTGAATTTTTCGAACGACAAACCCCATATGACTGTGAAGAGTCTCAGTCATCCAGGTGAGTTTATCTGGAAGTTGACTCATGGCAACTGGACTTCTTTTTCTTGAGAGATTGAAACGCCTCGCTGCTCATCCAAACAGACTGACGGAAGCTGTTTGGAAGAGCAGGGAAACGTTTCGATCAATGAGAACCACCCACCCTTCACCACAATTGGCCAGTGTGTGCATCAAGCCAAGTGTTACATCACTAAACAGTGACTCTACCCGCTCTGTCATATTTACCTCGGTGCAATCTGCAATTCTCCACGGCTGGCAGTGTGTTCCTTCTGGGAATGGTACAAGTCACCGGGCCCGCGCTTAGGCCTTCACTGTCCAAGAGGCGCTGCGGAGGGCTGCCCCACCGGGACTCGGCTTGTCCCGGTTTAGGAGGCCTTGGGGGAGGCGTCGCAGGAGTTTCATTAGACGCCACTGCCAGGGCATTGTGATTCTTGTCCAGGGTGAAGGCTCTTGGGATCTGATAAACGGGTGTGCCAGGGACATCGTAAGAGTCTGTGGAGAGGTCCCCAAAGCCTTTACAAAGGGTATTGTTCGGGGTCTTAAAGGTATAGACCTCTTCGCTGTCTGTTTCGGAGCCCGTCAGGCTCGCGTTGGTGTGGGCGTAGCATCCAAAACTCCGCGGAAGGTCGTACGCGCCATCCCCGAGCTCCGAGTTGTGCCGGCTTGGCTTAGGCAAACTGTAGAAGCCATGGATGTGTCCGCCTGTCCCGTTTATACAGCGCCCGTTCCCCTGAGAGAGCTTCTGGACAGACGGGTCGCTTCTCATGAAGAAAGACGACCTTGTGGCTTGGGAGAAACTGGCACTCCTGAAACAAAACAAGACACGTGAGGGGAAGGTGAGGCAGAAGTAGCCACATCCTTTGGGGGGGGGGGGCGAAAGGAGTAATACATGGACAAGTCAATGCCACAGATCTTAATGAGTGTACAGTAGGACCCCAGTATCTGCTGGGGAATTGGTTCCAGGCCTTCCTGTGGATAATGGAAACCGTGGATAAGAGAGAGCACCACCACCCCAACTGCTGTTTTGTGACAGTAGCTTGCTTTATGGCTGCTGTTTTGCGATAGTAGTTTGCTTTACAGCTTCAGTTTGTGACAGTTGCTTGCTTTATGGTTTCTGTTTTACGACAGTGTCTTGCTTTACAGCTGCTGTTTGTGACAGTAGCTTGCTTTGCAGTTGCTGAATTATTTATTTACTTTTTTCCTCTGCCAACCGTGGATAACTCAATCAGTAGATAATGAATCAGTGGATATGGGGGTCCTACTGTATATCTCTTGACAGGAAAGCTGGGAAATAGAAGTCTGAAAGGGGGATTCTTAGCAAAGTACTGTTCCCACAATTCTTTGAGAAGTTCTAAAAGGAAAACACGGAATTAAAGTTTAGAGGGCAGAGGAATACCAGCAGTCTCTCAGTTCTCAACTGAAATTTAGCACAAGATTATTGAAGGATAGCAGGTAGTGAGTGATAAGTGAGATCAATTGGTTTGTGCTTGAAGAACTCAGAACTGACTTATAGTGAGTCTAATAGGACTGGCAAGGTAGGTGAGATATTAACGGAGTGGTTTTCGCACTTTCACTTCCCTGGTGAGATTCCATGGTCGAACAAGGATTTGAACCCAAGTCTCATGATTCCTACTCTGTCCCTCTATCCACTACATCAGTGGTTCCCAAACACGGGTAATTCAGGAGTTCATGGGCTACAGGTTCTAGAAGCCTTCATTGCCAGCTGGATGAACCACTCTATGGACCCGGGTAATAGTCCCATATAAATCCATTATGAATAAAAGAGAAAGGAAACACCTAGCTGCAGGAAAAGCCATTCAGATATCTACAAACAAATTTTTATTTAGACTTTTAACTCTAAAACTGACAAAGAAATGTATGTATGTATGTATGCATTTTATTTTATTTAAAATGATTCTAACTTTCTCCTGAAATAGACTCAGAACGGCTTACATCATTAAAAATGACAATATACAAAAGCTAAACACAATAAGTATACAAATATTTATTTAAAAAGAATGAAATACGCATTTTTAAAATGACAAATTAAAACAATACTAAACAGACATTCTTATCAGCAGTGGGGCACAACAATCCAATTTGAAACAACAGGCTCTCAAAGCACTGAGAAACTGACACAGACAGATTTTATTTATCCCTCGCTAGCGAGCTTTGTGATGTTGTCTTAGGCAGGGATGCCCTGGACAATGGAAGACACCCCCTCTCTCTGTGTGTGTGCAATGGAAAACTCCCCCCCCCTCTCTCTGTGTGTTTGTGTGTGTGTGTTCCCTGGACAATGGAAGACTCCTCTGTGTGTGAGAGAGAGCATAAGAATATAAGAACATAAGAAGAGCCATGCTGGATCAGGCCAAAGGCCCATCTAATCCAGCTTCCTCTATCTCACAGTGGCCCCACCAGATGCGTCTGGGAGCACACGAGATTAGACCTCTGTCTCCGGATACCACTCCCCTGCATCTGGCCCTTGAAGTACCCCGGTTTTAAGCCTGGAGATGACACATCTCCACCATGGTTTGTAACCTGTGATGGACTTTTCCTCCAGGAATCTGTCCAATTCCCCTTTTTGAAGGCATCCAGGCCAGATGCCATCACCACATCCCGTGGCAGGGAGTTCCATAGACTTACAACGCGCTGGGTGAAAAAATATTTTCTTTTGTCTGTTCTTAGTCTCCTAGCACTCAATTTGTGTGTATGTCCCCTAGTTCTGGTATTTTGTGAGAGGGAGAAGAGCATCCCTCTATCCACTTTACTCATGCCCTGCATTATCTCAACCATATCCCCCCTCAGGCGCCTTTTTTCCAGACTAAAGAGCCCCCGATTTTTTAGCCTTTCTTCATAAGGGAGGTGCCCCAGCCCAGTAATCATTTTAGTCGCTCTCTTCTGCACCTTTTCCAGTTCCACTATGTCTTTCTTGAGACGTTCTTCCCAGCATCCTAAGTGCTCTGTCCTTGAAGACTTAACCACCTAAATCTCAAGGCTGTTTGTATTATTTATAATCCTCCTATAATTCCATCTGAAGCAAAACATATCTTTAATTATTGACAGATGTAGAAATGAAATGCTTTTAAACTCAGGGAAGCCTTGAGTAGGTGAGAACCCACCTGTGACTCAAGTGTGCTGTAATCTCCCCTCATGGTTTCCTCCCAGTTCCACAGCAAATTGCCACTGCCGATTTGGCATGGTTCCCCCCCCCCCAAAAAAAAGGCACTGGTTAGTGCTCATCTTGAGTGCAGTGTCTAGTAGTTCTAGACACCACATTTCCAAAAGGATGCTGACAAACTGGAACAAGTTCAGAAGAGGGCAACAAGGAGGATCAGGGGTCTGGAAACCAAGCCCTGTGAGGAAAGACTGAAATAAACGGGCATGTTTAGCCCTAAGAAAAGAAGTCTGAGGTGAGATAGCAGGGCACTTTTTAAATACAGTGGATCCTCGTATAACAAACTGTTTGTATAACATAAAATCTGTACCACATAAAAAATTCCGGAGATAGGAGAAATTTGCTGAACAGAATCGCCTATGGGGCGAATCCGTACAACATAAAAATGGTCGCGATGAGGGATTACTCTGTTTTCAATGCATTCCTATGGGAAATTTGTATAAAGGGAAATTTGCTTAACAGAATTTCATTTGGAACAAATTAATTCCTTTAGACAAGGTACCACTGTACTTGAAAGGCAGTCATAGAGAGGAGGGGCAGAATCTGTTCTCAACCATCTCTGAGGGTAAGACCTGCAACAGTGGGCTGAAGTTACATAAAGCCAGATTTCGGTTGAATATCAGGGAAAAAAATCCTGACTGTTAGAGCAGTACAACAACAGTTACCTTGAGGTGAGGAGTGCTCCAACAATGGAGGCATCAAAGGGAAATTTAGATAACAACCATAGCAGGTATCCTAGATGCAGGGAGGTGGACTTGGTGGCCTTGTAGGCCCCTTCCAACTTCATGATTCTATGATTCTGTCATCAACATTGCTGTCTATATAGCTCTATACCTATGCAGCGCCAAGGCACAGGTATTGGATTCCTCGCAGTGCCAGCCTAGGTAGCCCCAGATAACCTGCACAGTCCCAGAGCACTCCCAGTAGAAGGGAATGGCGAGCTACATCTGAGCACTGTACTTGATACCTAGAAGACCATGGAGAAGGAACCTGACAATATGCAATTAACTAATTAATAGTAATAATTGGGGCAATGAAGCAGAATTCGCTTTATTAATTAAAAATAAAAATAATTATAAAAAGGCTTCAAGGGAAGCTAATGTTTAAATTTAGTTTTGACATGTATCCAACAGAGCATTCCTACTCTGGGAGAAAAGGCCAATAAATATAGCTGGAGAATGCGGGAGGTTCTACTCTTTAAAAAGCAGTACAATGGACCCTTGTATAACAAACAGTTTGTATAACATAAAATCTGAACAACTTAAAAAATTCCGGAGATAGGGGAAATTTGCTTAACAGAATCGCCCATGGGGTGAATCCGTACAACATAAAAACGGTCGCAATTAGGGATTACTCTGTTTTCAATGCATTCCTATGGGAAATTTGTACAAAGGGAAATTTGCTTAACATAATTTCATTTGGAATGAGTTAATTCCTTTATACAAGGTACCACTGTATTTCCAACTTCTCATCAAGAGGTCTCTCTCTCTCTCTCTCTCTCTCTCTCTCTCTCTCTGTGTGTGTGTGTGTGTGTGTTGCGTCGTTACAGTCGTGACCGACTCTTTGTGACTCTACATCCATGGAGTTTGGTCTCCCATCCACGTACTAACCAGGGTCAACCCTGCTTAGCTTCCAAAATCAGGCGAGATCGGATGTGCATCAAGGAGCTCATCAAGAGGGCTACCAACTCCTTATGGGTGTTCCCCTCATCCTTTTCTACCCAAACAATGCACTCTAGGGATATTTAGCTACCAGTCCCTCTAATGATGGAATCAATTTTTGTGATGGAATCAACAGGGGGAAAGTGAGAACCAGGAGGGGAAAAAGATCTCTTCATCACCTCTAGCATAGAGTCTGGAAAGACAAGACGCCAGGCTGTTCCTTCACCTCCACGGAGAGACTGCTATCTTCCAGTCTTTCTCTGCACAAGCTTTCCCCATCATAATTGGTCCTCAGATGGTTTGAATATTTAAGAACTCATTTCTCCCTGCTTTCCTTTGGTTTGGTTTCCATTCAATTACCACCCTGAGGACGAACACTATCTTTTCCTATTAATATTACAGCACTTACAAGGAGCCCTAGAAATCTTTCCAATAAAGACCCAGATAAAAGGGGCTCTAAATAATATAAGCATGCTTCCCTACCTATATTCACCCATTCATCCATAAATATGACAGAGATATCAGCAGCTTTTGGCGAAAGGTAATTATACAAGCTTGTTCTTTTCCAAGGTCACACACATTTGCTCTTCTGTAAGGTACACTGAGGAATTGCACTTTCCTCCTTTTCTGGATAGCAGCGTGTTCAGAGGTGCTTTTAAAATCTGAAATATAATTCTCATCTGGAAGAAACAACAGGTCATCCGCATCTCCTGTTTGCTCCTGTTCAAGAGGGCGGTTGGTTGCCCATTGACCTGAGAAAGACCTGGGCATATCTATTCTTGAAGAAAGGAGATGGGGGGGGGGATGCCTGTTTCCCTAAAAATAAGACACGGTCTTATATTTATTTTCCCCAAGAAGATACACTAGGGCAGGCCTGCCCAAACTTCGGCCCTCCAGATGTTTTGGACTGCAACTCCCACAGTCCTTTGCCATTGGCAATCTAAGCTTAGAGTTCTGGGAGCTGTAGTCCAAAACATCAGGAGGGCCGAAGTTTGGGCACGCCTGCATTAGGGCTTATTTTGGGGGGTAGGTCTTATTTTCGGAGAAACAGGAACTGCAAGCAAACATGCTATGAAGTATGGTAACTTTGGTGGCCCAAGTGAAGGGCGAGGAGGACCATGGATGGACAGGGAGGGGTAACGTGTGTGTGTGTGTGTGTGTGTGTGTGTGCAGGCACAGCCACGCCCATCAATAGGTCTTATTATCAGGGTAGGGCTTATAGTTAACAAATGCATAGACATCCTGCTAGGGCTTATTTTTGGGGTAGGTCTTATTTTCAGGGAAACAGGGGTAGGAGAGCCCTTTTCAAATGCTTGGAAACCTGTCATACAGAGGAGGGTCGCAGGATCTGTTCTCAATCACCCCAGAGTGCAGGACACGTTTGTGACAGAACCCTTACAGGCATGGTCATGAATATGTAAATATTTTATTTATTTATTTATTTATTATTGCATTCGTATCCCGCCCATCTTCCTGGAGGAACTCTGGGCGGCTAACAGAGGCGACAGAGCGCAATATTCAGAATACAATATAACATACCAAAAACAGAGTAAGCAATAAAATAGTTATAGACAGTTTTTAAAAACACAAAGCACATAGGCGCCCTAGCATCGCCTTCTAGAGGGAGGCGAGTTACTTAGAAGCAAGTATTGATGGCGGCAAAGAGAAGGGAAAATAATAATAATAATAATAATAATAATAATAATAATAATAATAATAATAATAATAATAA
>JAHTLZ010000007.1:47999195-48042191 GCA_023846285.1 Phrynocephalus versicolor | reverse complement strand
ATCTATCTATCTATCTATCTATCTATCTATCTATCTATCTATCTATCTATCTATCTGCCCACCCACCCGCCCGCCCGCCCGCCCGTCCGTCCGTCCGTCCATCCTTTTTGTGCTGTAGCTCCCATTACATTCCGGTCACCTTGCCCAGGGGCCATCTGGGAGTTGCCATGTAGATTAGCAATGTTTCCAAGTGGGTGGCGAACCTTTGGCGCTCCAGATGTTTTGGACCACAACTCCTACAGTCCTTTTGTCATTGGCAGTCTACGCTCAGGGTTCTGAGAGTTGTGGTCCAAAACATCTGGAGTGCCAAAGGTTCATCACTATTGCCCTAAGGCCTAAGCCAACTCCTGGGGGCCTTGTTTCTTCCTTTTGATAAGATTCCAAAGTTCTTGGAAGCTTAAGCTTAAGTCTTGAGCTGTGTTATGATTCCCCACCCATAGGTGGCACTGCGTATAACACAGTCACCGAGTAGCCTCTTTTAGGAGATATGGTAGTTTTATATAGATGTGTTGTGTCCTTACAGTCGTGACCGACTCTTCGTGACCCCATGTCCATGGAGTTTTCTTGGCAGGAATACCGGAGTGGTTTGCCAGCTCCTACTCCAGGTGCCTACAGCACCTGTTATTCCCTGGTGGTCTCCCATCCAACTACTAACCAGGGCCGACCCTGCTTAGCTTCCAAGATGTGCTTAGGACATCTAGGCAGATTTATATAGATAGCATTACCTATATGTTCTTGGCAGTTCTTGCCCTGTGTGAAATGAAAGCAATTGCCTCTTGTGAGCTGCATTGAAGTAGAATCCCCAATACTGTCCTTAGGTCCACCGAGGATATGATAGAAAAAAACTATTCCATGCAACAGAGATAGAGGAAGTGATCCTCATGACACTGAAAGGTATCGCATGCAATACCCTTTACATTAAGGTGTATCACACATAGATAACTACAGTGGTACCTTATATAAAGGAATTAATTCGTTCCAAATGAAATTATGTTAAGCAAATTTTCCTTTATACAAATTTCCCATAGGAATGCATTGAAAACACAGTATCCCTAATTGTGACAATTCATTTAAGCAGATTTCCCCTATCTCCGGAATTTTTTATGTTGTACAGATTTTATGTTATACAAACTGTTTGTTATACAAGGGTCCACTGTATTCAAATATTTTGTGGGGATGGTTGTCACATAAAGGTTTGAAACAACATTTCAGACTTATTTGCCAGTCATTTCCTGTGATAACCCTAGGACAGTGTTGGTGAACTTGTGGCACGGGTGCCAAATGTGGCACTCGGAGCCCTTTCTGTGGGCACCAGACATCACAGCCACTTGTAAAAGCAAAGTGTTCTGCTTATATACCGCCCAGACCACTTCAAGTAGCCTCTGGGCGGTTTACAGTTTTTAATTACAGTAATGCAGGTTAAATTGCTGTATTGGCACGTTGCGAAAAATTAGTGAGTTCTGAATCACAGTTTGGGCACTCAGTCTCTAAAAGGTTCACCATCACTGCCCTAGAATATATAAGATTTATTATCTGGGTTAAGGAGTTTTAACAGTCTTTTCTGCATATTTACCCAGCTTCCATACTCAGGATTGGGAGAAATTTGGCAAGGTCACGACAGTTAAACTTCTACAAGCAGATGTATTTTTTTAGATTTTTGGGGACTAAATATTCGAAGAAATCCTAGGCTGTAGGATTTTGGGATTTGTAGTATTAACCACAATATTTCCAAGCTCTACCAATGAATGAGTAAATAAACCCATTTCTAGAATGGCTCGCAAAGGCGTCAGCCTTTTTGTGGGAGGTTCCTGATGAAGAAAGACTTGAGTCCAGTTGTCTGACCAGCGGAGTGATTTCTCGCCCCTTGCCATTGGCATATTTTATTACATATCTTTTACAGCCCAGAGTATGCACAGCATCAGTGATTGGTTACAAGGGAAAGGTTACATCCCAGAGTATGCACAGCATCAGTGATTGGTTACAAGGGAAAGGTTACATATGCTAGTTGGCTGCTGTATAAGGAATTGCCTCATGAGCAGAGCATGTTCTGCACAGTTATTGATTACAATAACACATGTCCTTGCTGTTTACAGATGGGAGGTGAGTTAATGAGAAGTAGACAAGAATAGGTAAAGGGAAATGAAAAGCAAGCAGGATTAGAAGCGTAGTTATCCCAGTAACCAAGAGTAAATGAATGAAAGATGAGCAGAGCCGAGTCAGAGCGAGTAAACAGGCTGAGTAAATTAAAAGCAAATAATGGGTAACCCAGGCTGGTTTAGAGTCCAAGGTCTGGAGTCTAGAACATGTGGATTTAGGCAGGAGGAATTCCATCAGGAGGGCCTTCCCTCTTGTGAAATGGAGATGCCTCCTAGGCTGAATCCCAACTATCCGAATCTTCAGACTCCACCACCTTTTAGCAAGTCAAGGCATGCCGTGCTTACCTGGTGTTCTCGGATTTTCTGCTCATACACTGGTGTAGGAAGAGATAGTCTTGAGGGGCACTGGTGGAAAGGGCGGTCCGGATATGATTAGAAGGCGAATCGAAGGTGAAGAGGGTGGGCTGGCTGGAGTGCGAAGGGGCCGAAGTCTTGCGCTCCCGCAGCAGCCGTTGGTGAGAGCCGCTGAGCTCGGCTGGCGAGGAACGTGGAGCGTGGCTCACTGCAGGGACACTCCTTAAAGAATCTGCAAAAGGAGACCGACACAGTGATCAGGACTGCTCTGTTTCCCTCATCATCATTAGAGTTAATGGTGGGAAATTCCCACAGCGATACTTTCTGCAGCTCTAGTATAAATAGTACAAAAAAGGTTCCTGGCTCAAGAAATACCCAATTTATCCAATTTATATCTTGCCCATATAGCCAAGGGCTACTCTGAGTGGTGAACAACAGCGGGATAAACATGAGCATAAAGCAAACACAAAAATAATCTGAAACAATATAGTCATTAACAACAAACAAATAGGATATTAATAAACTAAAACTTAAAAAAGGTAAAAACACATAGAGATATAAAAATTCCAGAAGTTTTGATGATAAAAAAAAAAGTTTTTCCCCATTTTTTTTTGGGGGGGACAGAATTTTTTTGGAAAAATTGAAACAAATGCTACATTAGCACTCCCCCCTTTTACAGTTTCGAAATTCATTCTGCTATTTTAGAAACATAAATTATGAAAATAGTGTTAAAAAAACCCAACAACCCCCAAATCCACTGGTTTCATGAATGTAGGATACTGTGCTTCTGTACCCATGATTCAAAAAGCCAGGAAATGGACCAATATTGTGACCATATTGTTGACAGGGGAAAGATGCTAAGCCTTACAGAGCAAAGTAAAAGGTAAAGGTCCCCCCCCCCCGTACATGCGTGCTAGTCATGTACGACTCTAGGGGTGGTGCTCATCTCTGTATTCAAGCCGAAGATCCAGTGTTGTGTAAGTCTGTGGCCACGTGGCCGGCATGGCTGCAAGGAAACACTGTTTTACCTTCCCACTTTTTATGGTGGTACCTAATTTATCTACTTGCATTTATATGCTTTTGAACTCCTAGGTTGGCAGGAGCTGGGGTTATCAGCGGAAGCTCACTCTGCTGTGTGGCACCAGGGATTCAAACTGCCGAGCTGCCGACTTTGCAGCCGACAGTTTTCAGAGCCTTTACTCCACTGAGCCACCATGCCCCTTTTACATAGTAAAAGGAGGCCTGAAAGTTCACAACATCAATGGCAGCACTCAAGATGATCTACCTTCTTTTGCTCACTACCATTCACAAAGTTCACAAAAGAGTCAGGGAAGCCATTCATGTGAGCATTGAAACACCGTCCCTCAACAGAGGTGGGGGCCTCAAGCATAGTCTATCTGCAGCTTATCAGGGTGCGCTTTCAACAATACCCAGACAAATCAAAAAGCCTCCACCATCAAGGCCATAGCTAACAACCCATTCTTGATAGGTTTCAGCACCTTAGGCCATTGTTCACATTAAGGCTATGGATACTATTGTCTCCCTAACGAACCTATTCAGACCATTGTTCATCTTATGAGCCTAATTCAGACCAGGATGACAAGAGGTCAAAGCTGACTATAAGATGGAAGACTCGCACCAGCTGTATTCAGACTGATGAAGCTGTTTGGATGAGCAGCGAAACGTTTTGATCTCTCAAGAAAAAGAAGTCCAGTAGCCATGACTCAACTTCCAGATAAACTCACCTGGATGACTGAGAATCTTCACAGACACGTTATACACATTTGGAACGTCCCAGACAGCATGGATATGATATATACAAAGCATTCTTGGCTTACAAACTAACCAAATCTCCCACCCACACGAGCCTTTCCTTCTTTGGCTACTGGAGAAGAAGTGAGTGTGACACCCGTTCTTGCCTCTTGCTGGGTGTTAGCTGCTTGTTTCAGCTTCCCTTGATACCTGCTTTCCTGTCCTGGTAGGTAGATGACGGATCATCATGGCAAAAACCGTCCCAGCTCTGTCGGAGGAACAGCACACATGTTGTATCTTTTCAAATACAGATGGGAGAACCATTTATCAGATAGGCTTTGACTTGGATCCCTGCCTTGAGAAGGGGGTTGGTCTCCATGGCCTTAGAGGTCCCTTCCAACTCAATTATTCCACAATTCTATGATTAGCGCTTGAAAGATGACTATTAAAATTAACCAATTCCTCTTTTTGGTTACGGTCTTTTAATAGCAACCTGTTGCCATTGCTCCCTGTAACGTTAGGAAGGTAACTTTTCATATTTCTTACTTTTTTGTTACTTTCTATTACTTAAAAAAAAAAACACCCAAAACAACGTAGGATTGTTAAAATATTTGGTATAAGAATGACATAAAACGTGAATTTTTCATCTCGAAATGCCACCGAAATGCCTTTTGGAAGTAATCTGAAGACAAGGATGGATGGTACCTTTCTTAAGACCACTAAAATATCTCAAAGAGAAGCTTGTTTCATACAGAAGTTTTCCTCTGCCTGGGTATACTGCAGAGATGATGGTTCTTTTCCGTGCCAAAGTGATGTTCACCTAAGTATTTGAGACTTGACAATCGTGGCTTAGGGAGTTTTGGTGTATTGGATTGGAAGAGGGGTGGGCGCCTCCCTCTTGATTTTGTTGAAATGTATCTTGCTGCTTTAACTTAGCTGTGCACTGCCTCTTTAAGAGGCAAGCTCAGAAGACATCCTTGCCAGCAAGGCTCCTGGGACTGATAAAACAATCTCATAAAAACCGGGACAAATTTTTGGAAAACAGTTATCCAAAAGTGGCTTAGAATGTAAATACAGAAAAATAACCAGTAAAAAACAGATATATAATGTACAGCAATAAAGTGACTTTACTAGGATCTCCTGAAGTGTGCGTTTTTAAATGCTCATGTTCCCGACTAAAAAAGTAACTGGTTAGAACAGTGTTAACAACCATCAGTTACAAGGCTGGAAGTGCTGCTCCCCCCCCCCCCGAAGATTTTAATAAATGATTTTGAGTGAAAGCATCAGTGTACACACCACTGTTCCCCATGTTCAAAAGTTCAAATTGCTTAGAAATGTCTTTAAGTTGTTTTATTGATTGCAATCCAATTTGAAGACACTGCAGAAAGTAGGTCTTTAGAAAAGGGGATTTCTTTAGTGCTGAGAATGTCTGATTGTCGCAACAGCAGTCTGCCAAACTGGATTGCTGGTTGCACACCTTGTTGTGCACCAAATCAAAAGGAACAGGAGATGAGGAACACGAGGGGTGACGTATTAATTAGCACCCATTCACCGTGGTGATTTACACTGCTGCAGTTAACACCAGTATAAACAACCTATAGATTTCTGCCTTGGTTGTTATTTACGAGTTTCAGAATTTTTCAGAGATAATTATGTTTGTTAAGTACTCATCTGAAAAAGCAACAGAGAGCGAGCAAGCTACATTTTGATCTGTCAAAGGTCTTACCTTCAGCATCTCACCTTAGATCAGGTAGAAGAAGATGGGAAAACAATGGGGCATTGAAATAAGGCACTAGTTCCCAACTTCGGGATTGAGACCTCCTAGGGCAGTGATGGTGAACCTTTTAGAGATCGAGTGCCCAAACTGTAATTCAGAACTCACTAATTTTTTTGCAAAGTGCCAATACAGCCTGAATACAAGTGATTGTGGAGGGGCAATGTCGGGTGCCCACAGAAAGGGCTCCGAGTGCTGCCTCTGGCACCCGTGCCATCGGTTCGCCAACACCGTCCTAGGGAGTCACACAGTGTTTTCTGGGGAGATCGACGTGGTTATTTTGAGTTGCAATTATTTCAAACTGATTTGCGTTCCCGCTTAGAATTATGGCCACCAAATTCAATGTTTATTCCCAGCTAGCCTACTCACTTCTGGCTTTCTAACACCCGCCTTAACCTGAGATTGCTTAAAATCTGGATGGCAAAGAGAAGAAATGTATGTGAGATGTCTCTCTCTCTTTTTCAACCCCTTGTTAGAGAAGCAGGAGGGAAAACTATGAATTTGAATTGGGCTGCAATGTGTACTCAAAGATGGCATATGGAATGCCCTCCCGATGGACATCCGCCTGGCGCCAACATTGATTACGTTTCGACGCCAGGCAAAAACCTTCCTGTTCCTGAAGTTTTTTAATTGATACAATATAGACTGTGGGTCCTCTGATGACAATTTTAGTGTAATGATTTTAGTGTAATGTTTTTATTATTGCTTTGATTATTTATTGATATTCTATGTTTTAACTATTTTAAACTGTTTTAATTCTTTTGATTGTAAGCCGCCCAGAGACCTTTGGGTAGTGGGTGGCATATAAGTTGAAAAAATAAATTAAATAAATAAATATAGACAAAGCACACACAGGCATACCTCTCTCCAACTCATTTCCTCAGAAACAAATAACCTGGGAGGCAGAGTTTCCTTCCTTCCTTCCTTCCTTCCCCCTCTCAATCTTTCTTTTCTTACCCTGACCCATTAGTGCTGCTGCTGAACCACTAGTGGCTTGCAGATTAATATAGCCTGATCCTTGGCGATCAGTCCTGCTGATTTCGATAAAAACTTAAAACGGGGAGCAGGGTGCAGAAATGTGATGGCAGCTTGCAGGTTACTTGGGTATTATAAAAGGAGGTCATGGCTTGATAAAAAGGTTGGGAAACAGTGCAACAGAGAGTAATATGTAGCCCGCTCTTTATCTCCTCTACATGAGGCAATTCATCAGCCTCTTGCCGTGCACCAAGACATAAAAATTGACTTGTCTCCCATATTTCCTGCATCGCTGACACACTACGGGGTTAGAAAAAAGGTACATTAACATCTGGGGCTCTGTGACCGCTTTCTGCCTAAATGCACCATTGATCAATTTAACATTATCTTTAACGCTGTCAGTGAGAGATTAAGGAGGAAAACCCTCTCTGCATAACTCATTACATGGATCGATTACATACAGAAGCCTCACATTTGATGCTTTGGAGTAATGTGTGTGTGTGTGTGGGGGCTATTAGCAACATGTAGCACTCGAATAATTAAGTAGTGGTGTTTTAATAATTATGCGAAATTTAAAAAAGCAACGTGTTCTACTTATATACAGTGGTACCTTGTATAAAGGAATTAATTCGTTCCAAATGAAATTATGTTAAGCAAATTTTCCTTTATACAAATTCCCATAGGAATGCATTGAAAGCAGAGTAATCCCATTTTTATGTTGTACGGATTTTCCCCATAGGCAATTATGTTAAGCAAATTTCCCCTATCTCTGGAATTTTTTATGTTGTACAAATTTTCTGTTATACAAGCTGTCTGTTATACAAGGTACCACTGTACTGTGCAATAGTGCTTAAAGCACTCTCTGGGTGTTTACAATTTAATTATGCAGGCTACACATTGCCTCCCAAGGGAGCTGGGTACTCATTTTACTGACCTTGGAAGGATGGAAGTCTGAGTGAACCTCCATCGGGCTACCTGGGATTGAACCTTGGGTTGTGAACAAAGTTTTGGCGGTAGTACAGCAGTTTAACCGCAGCGTCACAAGGCATACTATTTGCATTATGTAAATATTAGTGCATCTTCTTAGTTTTGACTCTGTTGAAAAAGAAGCTATTTCTGTACAATCTTTCCTCCAGTGATCTCAAGATACATGGCTTGCCTACTTTTTCCTTACAACAATCATGTGTGGTGGCACAGGGACTGAAGCACCGTGTCATGATTGTAGGTCCCAAATCCACATTGTATTTTACTACAAAAATGGAAAACCCAAGGAAAACATAGTCACCGTGTGCCAGGATGCCACCCCAGGGGAGCTTTGGAAAAAACAACTCTCCAGGCCTCTGGCAAGCAAAAAGAAGCCACAATAGCTGGCAGAAGGAAAGTGACATGATAAAGGCCACCAGAGCAAAGGAGAGCTTTTGCAGGTATAAATAAAACCTAGAGGGCTCAGGGTCTTTGATGGAGGAAGGAGAAGAGACGAGATGAGAGTGAGTCAGTGGAGGAATAGGATCCTGCCTTCTATGCCTCCAGATTGGGATAGGGCTGGGTAGGGTTCCTCCTCCCTACCCCAGTGTTGGTGTACCTATGGTATGGGTGCCAAAGATGGCATTAGGAGCCCTTCCTGTGGGCACCCAACATCGCCCCTTCACAGCCACCTGTATTCAGGTTAAATGGCTGCATTGGCACTTTGCGAAAAATTACAGTGGACCCTCGTATAACAAACAGTTTGTATAACAAAAAATCTGTACAACATAAAAAAATTCCAGAGATAGGCGAAATTTGCTTAACAGAATCGCTTATGGGGCAAATCTGTACAACATAAAAATGGTCGCGATTAGGGATTACTCCGTTATCAATGCATTCCTATGGGAAATTTGTACAAAGGAACATTTGCTTAACAGAATTTCATTTGGAACAAATTAATTCCTTTATACAAGGTACCACTGTAGTGGGTTTTGAATCACAGTTTGGGCACTCGGTCTCTAATAGGTTCGCCATCCCTGCCCTAGCCTGTTTGGCCATAGAAGGGACCCAGGACCCCAAATTAGGCAACACAAGTAACGTGGCATTGAAAACACATCTCCCTGAAGTGGAAACTGCTCCCCGTTTATGCCTAACAAGAAGTTGCCTCATTCCTGTAATGACATTGGACCAAACCACAGATTTCTCTGCATGCCTCTTTTCTCAGGTGCTTTTTGCCCAGGTGGAGTTATAAGAAGAGGAAATCTACATTGGTCTCTGCGCATGATCTTACGGAAATGTAACAGAAGGAGGCGCTTGAGCCTGATGAAGTAGGTGGCCACCCAAGGAAGCTCACAACCAATAAAACTTATAAGGCCGCGGCCAGGAAAGCCAATGCGATTCTTGGTTGCATAGTGTCTAGATCAAGGGAAGTGATAGTACCACTCCATTCTGCTCTGGTCAGACCCCACCTGGAGTACTGTGTCCAGTTCTATGCGCCTCATCTTAAAAAGGATGTTGACAACCTCGAGCGGGTGCAGAGGAGGGCGGCCAGGATGGTTGAAGGCCTGGAAGAGATGTCTTATGAAGAACGGCTTAGGGACCTGGGAATGCTTAGCCTCTCTAAAAGAAGACTGAGAGGGGATATGATAGCTATGTTTAAATATTTGAAAGGATGTCATATTGAAGAGGGAACAGTTTTGTTTTCCATGGCTTCAGAGACTAGGACTCGGGGCAATGGTTTCAAACTACAGGAAAAGAGATTCCATTTGAACATTAGGAAGAACTTCATAACAGATAGAGCTGTTCGGCAGTGGAATATGCTGCCACAAAGGGTGGTGGAGTCTCCTTCTTTGGAGGTTTTTAAGCAGAGGCTGGATGGCCATCTGTCGGAAATACTGTGATGGGGTTCCTGCATGGCAGAGGTTTGGACTAGATGGCCCTTATGGTCTCTTCCAACTCTATGATTCTATGGTTGAGACAAGGTTTTGTTGTCACGCTATGGACGTGAGGTAAGATTTTTTTGTACCGGTCCCAAGCGGGACAGCAAGGAGGGACAAATTGGATGTGAAGTGACGGCCTTACTGATCCTAACTCAGTGACGCAAGATTCCTAGTTCTTTTACAGTATCAGGAACTGGCTTTTAAATACAGCATGGGCACTCAACTATCTGTATTTCTTAAATTGTTCTGGAAAAGATCTGATTTTTTTTAAAACAAAAGAGACACGATTGGATGAAACCCAAGGAACCAAAACTAAGTAAGGCAAGACAAAAACAAATGAGAGCAAAAAGAGCACACAGTAAAATGCAAGAAGACGCCAGGAGGGCCCCCAATCTGAATGAGTGGGCATTCTACTTATTGAACTTTGTAAAACTCACCTGGTACGTAGGAAATAGAGACAAGGTGCAATGCCACCTCAAAGAAGGGATTAATCTGTCAACACTTGCTTCATTTAGTGAAGATGTAAAAAGGCTTGCAAAGGCACCTCTGATACAATGCCAATGAATGGAGGCTGCTCAGCTCAAGGGAGTCCATCCCCCTGAATCTGGCATTGATTTTCAAAGAGATATTTCCATTTTTCTTCTCATAGTGACACTGCTGCTAAGAGCTTTAATGGCAAATGAGGATTGAGGATCAACTCATTATTGCTACAGTTTGAAAGAAGCCAATAAAAGCCGTAAAGGTTAAGGGGCAGGCATAGCCCTGGCAGCTGGGAAGCTTATATTTCACCCATTTGGGAAAAGAAGATGGAATGAGACACCATTTTTGAGTAAACAGGACTTTATTTTTACTCTGCTCTGACTGCCAGCTGTATTTTTTTGCTGGTCCAGACACCACACTTACATGACCCCTAAAATCCGAGGCAAAGGGCTCCCAGATGCGGAGCTTAAAATTGTTTTCCCACCAGCTGCGGACTTTAAAAAAAATTAAGTACAACCACGACCACCTAAGCGTGCCCCAGTGCGTTTTACAAGTACCTGGTCTCCAGAGGTAAACATTTTTCCTATGCGGATTATAAGGCTGTGGATGCCGGGCTCTCCTTGCCTTCTGTTTGTTTTTGTTGTCCCCGTTGCCACTTTAACAGCCTGGAATCCCTACAGGGCTGCTCCAGACGGAGGTGAGTGGAAGTGAGCCTGCATTCTTTTCTCCCATTTTTTCTCCCTCCCCTCACCGCAGACAGGAGCAATGGAGTGCGGAAGGGTGGGAACACAGGAAGCAGAACAAAGCCCCATGATGTCTGGTCCGAATTTAAGTTGCCAGCGGATTTTAGAGGTCGTGTAAAAGCTCCCTTAATAAAGGATGGGAACAAATTAAAGCAGACTCAGGGGAGGGCAACAAGGATGATCAAGAGACTGGAAACCAACCCCTATGAGGAAAGACTGAAAGAACTAGGCATATTTAACCTTGAGAAAGGAAGACCGAGGGAAGATATGATAGCATTCGTCAGATACTTGAAAGGTAGGAAGTGCAGGACCTGTTCCTGATCATCCCAAATTGCAGGACATGCAATAACAGGCTCAGGCTTCAGGAAAATCGTATTAACTGTTAGAGAAGTACGACAATGGAACCAATGACCTTGGGAGGTGGCGAGTGATCTAATGCTGGAGGCATTCAAGAGAAAACTGAACAACCATCTGTCAGATCTGCTTTGATTTAGATTCCTGTCTTGATCAGGCAGTTGGACTTGATGGCCTTCTAACTCTATTATTTCTATTATTTCAGGCAAAAATCACAGAAAAACAAAACAAAACAAAAGACACAAAACATGTGGCACCTTAGAGACTAACTTTCATATTTTAATGTAACGTTTCGTGGACACGTCCACTTCTTCAGACTTATAGCAGCAGAACGAGTTGTGCAATATAATATGTGATGGGATATACATTTCATACCAGATTTGTATATATAGTTGGGGGTGGATAGGAGAGGGGGGAGAGGAGGAGGGAGAAGAAGAGGAGGGGGAAGAAGAGGAGGGAGTTGATTAGTAGAGATGGTGGGAAGGAGGATTAGGCCAGGTTCTGTAGATATGTAAAGTATATGGTATTATGGCCCTGAGGCCAAGATCTGTTTATATGTTAAGTGGGGTTTTATGGCTCAGAGGTAAATTCCTCAAGAGACAGAAACCAGATCAGATCAGAGAGGGTGAAGGGGTTGGTGGAAGGGGGGGGGGGAATGGGAGTTTTTACCTTAGAGTCCAAGTGGCAATATAGAGTTTTGACCTTAGAGTCCATGACAATATGGTAATATTACATTTGATAATGACTATGATTCTACGATTTGACTTTTGGATGTCTATTTGAATGATATGTGTGACAGGGAGAAGGAAGGAGAAGGTGTGGGTCTGTCCGCTCAGACATCTGTGATGCAAACTGAGGAAAAAGACTTGAGAGGAATCCACACGGAAGAAGAAGGAAAACAACATTTAAGTAACATAAAGAAGATTGAGGAAGATAGTCTGGGGGAGAGCTTGGAGGGAAGATGGAGCCCTGCAAGAATTACCACTGGCTTCTTAGCAGTGATTCAAAAGGTAGTGACTTGGGATGTGTTGAAGGCAGAAATGGAGGCGTTGAGTGTGAAGGTGGATGATAAATGGGTGCAGACTGATGAAGGGAAAGAAGAGAGAAAGATAATGGAGGAGAAGGAAATTCAGACGGATGATTGGAGAGTTAGAGGGAGAGACAAAAAGGTACAGGTGGGAGGGAGATATGGTGATATGTCTGTGGGTTTGTACTGGCACACAGCGATCCAGGTAAACCTAGATAGGGAAAAGATATTTAAGCAAGTAGGAGTACAAACTGAGAGTAAGACAAGCAGAGTATTGTACAGGGAGGCAGGTGTTCAAACGGAGGGGCGCGAGGTGGAGAAAGAGTCTCGTGAATGGAAGGAGGGGCGCGAGGCGAAGGGGGAGTATCGGTTGGAAAGAGGGACGGTAAAAGACGTTAGGGAAGGAGTGCCGATCAGGAGGGATATTCTTAGAAAGGTGGATACGGGGCTGCCCTTACCGACTCCAGATATACCTCCCCGTTACCCATGGAAAGGATGTATGCCGGAGGGGAAAGATAAGAAAGGAAACCAAACAACAAACCCACCGGGATGGATACCAGGGTGGGGATGGAGTCCAGATCTGGCGGGGCAACTCCCTCATTGCGGGGCTCATTGCGAGAGTCCCACAGCAACACGCCCGAAAACTCATCACAAGTAAAAAGTAATATGTCTCAACAAAGAAACATGCTTAATAACCTGTTTGAACCAAACTTTGAAATACCAGTATTATCTCCTGTTGGAGAAAATTGTTATGAAAAAGTAAAAGAAAAGACAAAAGTTGGAGATTTAAATAAAGAATTGTTTATTTTTCAAGAATCAACACCGTCTGCGCCTAATTCTTCCAGAATGCATGCAGGAATCAATAGGGAACCCTCACATATGTTTTTATGATAATCTTCCTACAGTTTATCTGGAAGTTGAGTCATGGCAACTGAGTTTATTTTCTTGAGAAACTGAAACGTTTAGCTACTCATCCAAACGGCTTCGTCAGTCTGAGGACAGCTAGTTGTAAGTCCTCCATTTTATAGTTCACTTTGACCTCATGTCTCTCTGGTCTGAAATAGGCTCATAGGATGAACAATTGCCTGAATAGGTAGACAATAGTATCAATAGGCCATTAGGTGAACAATGGCCTAACGTGCTGAAACACATAAAGTATGAATTGTTAGCTATGGCCTTGGTGGTGGAGGTGTGAAGTATTTTTTATTTGTCTGGGTATTGTTGAAACCACTGCCTGATCAGTGGCAGATAGACAGACATATTCCTACAGTTTATTCATAAGAACATAAGAACATAAGAAGAGCCATGCTGGATCAGGCCAAAGGCCCATCTAGTCCAGCTTCCTGTATCTCACAGCGGCTCCACCAGATGCGTTTGGGAGCACATGAGACTAGATATCTGTCTCCTGATACCACTCCCCTGCATCTTGCCCTTGAAGTGCCCTGGTTTTAAGCCTGGAGATTACACATCTCCATCATGGTTTGTAACCTGTGATGGACTTTTCCTCCAGGAATCTGTCCAATCCCCTTTTGAAGGCATCCAGGCCAGATGCCATCACCACATCCTGTGGCAGGGAGTTCCATAGACCTACAACGCGCTGGGTGAAAAAGTATTTTCTTTTGTCAGTTCTTACACTCCCAGCCCTCAATTTGAGTGTATGTCCCCTAGTTCTGGTATTTTGGGAGAGAGAGAAGAGCTTCCCTCTATCCACTTTACTCATACCCTGCATTATTTTGTATGTCTCAATCATATCCCCCCTTAAGCGCCTTTTTTCCAGACTAAAGAGGCCCAAATGTTTTAGCCTTTCTTCATAGGGGAGGTGCCCCAGGCCAGTAATCATTTTAGTCGCTCTCTTCTACACCTTTTCCAGTTCCACTATGTCTTTCTTGAGATGCGGTGACCAGAATTGTACACAATACTCCAGGTGGGGCCTTACTATTGTTTTCTATAATGGCATTATAATGTTGGCTGTTTTATTTTCAATCCCCTTTTTGATAATCCCTAGCATGGAATTGGCCTTCTTCACCGCTGCCACACATTGGGGAGACACCTTCATGGAGCTGTCCACCAACACACCAAGATCTCTTTCCTGATCCGTCACGGATAATTCAGAGCCCATGAGTTGATAGATGAAGTTTGGATTTTTTGCCCCAATATGCATTACTTTACATTTGGTTACATTAAAACGCATTTGCCATTTCTCAGCCCATTCCCCCAGTTTGGAGAGATCCTTCTGGAGCTCTTCACAATCTTCTCTGTTTTTACCACACGGAAAAGTTTTGTGTCATCGGCAAACTTGGCCACTTCACTGTTTATCCCTGTCTCATGTAGATACATTTGGAAACTACTATGCCATAACATTTCAAGATGCTATGCAATAATAATAAAATACCAAGTGTAAAATAATATATGAAATCAAGGTAACAACTGCTAAGTTATTCATGAAACAGGGTGCTGAAACTACAGGCGTACCTCAGTTGATGAATGCCTCCGCTTATGTAAATTTCAGTTCACAAAAGGAAATCTGGAGCTGTAAAACACCTCTGTTTATGATTCGCCCTCCCCGCAATACCTCAAGTTTACGTAAGGAATTGCAAAAAAAAGTAATCAGGAAGCATTGCATCCCTGTGTATTTCTGGTTTACAAATTTTCCAGAATATGAAATGTCTCAGAGAACGGATTAACTTCATCAACTGAGGTACAGTACACCTGTATATGATATGAATAGCACACAGTTAGATCAGAAGCAGGAATTCACTAAGAGCTGAAGAATAATTCAACACAGGTTTTTCCCATCTCCCACAGTCTATTTTGTTTCATGATCCTGCCTCTCCCAGAGGCCTCACCAGACACCCCTGGGAGCACATGAGACAACTAGATATCTGTCTCCTGATGCCACTGTCCTGCATCTGGCAGTCTGAGGTACCCTCCTGAGATGTGGCGTCTCAGTGAAAATGTTGGCTGCAAAGAGAACAGCTTGGAGGTTTGAATCCCGGGTGCCACGCAGCAGAGCGAGCTCCCGCTGTTAACCCCAGCTCCTGCCAACGTAGCAGTTCAAAAGCATGTAAATGCAAATAGATAAATAGGTACCATTGTAAAAAGCAGGAAGGTAAACTGTTCTGCACGCAGAAATACATTCAGCCATGCTGGCCAGAATGCCACAGACTTGCACAACACTGGCTCTTGGGCTTGAAAACAGAGATGAACACTGCCTCTAGAGTCGGACACGACTATCATGCATGTGCGGGGGGAACCTTTACCTTTATCCTTTACATGGAGATAATATGTATCCCCATCATGGCTTGTCACCTGCAATGGACTTTTCCTCCAGAAATCTGTCCAATCCCTTTTTAAAGTTACCTAGGCCTTTACCATCAGCACATCCTGTGGCAAGGAGTTCCACAGACTAACAACACGTTAGGAAAGTTACTTCTATGCAAAGTTACTTCTCTCTGACTGGTCCCAGCAGATTTCAAATTGTGTTGCCAGATTTTGCACTGCTGCAGTAGTTGTACGTAGGCTTATGACAGCCAGTAATTCTAGCTCCTGATCACCATATGGAGTGTGGTCTCCACTTTGGGGTTTGATGTTGGCTTGATCTTCGATATATTATCTACCCTTCTGATATTGACTATTTTTATAACAGCCCTGTTTGTATTTAGTGGCTTTTACCAAAAGTTTTACAATGTTTTAAAAATGTTTTTAAAGTGTTTTATTCTGGCAAATTTAATGTTGTATTCTGGCAAATCGTTTTATTGTGGCAAATTGATATTTGGTATTTCTTGACTTGGTTAACAACCGTAAATAAAGATTCAATTCAATTCACGTTGAAAAGAAATATGGATACAGCACAGTCAGGCTCCATGTTGTCCTGATGATAGCTAGGAAACTCATCTCAGAAGGTACATTTTACTCCCTGCATTGCCAACCCATAACTTCAACACACTCTAAACTGCTGTAGTTATTCAGCATTTCTACTAAACAGATGGTCATGAGTCATGACATATCAAGGCCAACAGAAAGAAATGGCTTGTTGTGCATCCAATTAATAGCTTATTTTAATAAATTAACAGCCAGTAGGTGGCACGATCGCCATTAGTATACCTGGTTTTGAGAGAAGATATAGCCAAATTCAAGGAAGTTAGGTGGGTGGTCATGATGAATCCACACGCTGAAAATCAAACATTCATGTCCAAGAACTATCTCTCTTAAGAACAGCAATGAAAACTGGCTATCTTCATCATGCAATATTTTTCTGATGGGAAGAGTTGTCTTGACAGCAGAACAGAGGACTTCAGAAGATTTTGGTCCAGTGGGGAATCAAACACCCAATTTCAGTCTCCACAGTGAGACACCTAAACCACTGATCTGGTGGATTAACTTTTGTTGAAGGTTTCTGAACAGGAGTCGGATGCCCTATCTCTGGGATACTTTCGCCAAGGATTCCTGTATTGGCAGTATGTTGGTCGGTGGTGGCGAACCTTCAGCACTCCAGATGTTTCGGACCACAACTCTCACAGTCCTCTATCGTTGGCAATACAGGCTTGGAATTCTGGGAGTTGTGGTCTAAAGCATCTGGAGTGCTGAAGGTTCACCGCCACTGGTCTAGATGAACTGGGTTGTCTTCATATGGACCCTTTCCAAGATGTGATGGCATCAGTGAGAACTTTCCTGGGAAATATGATTAGCCCTTATGGGAGGCAATAAATTGATCTCAAGTCTTATCCAGCCAAAGAAATATTACCTGGTGACTGTATGTCCTACTTTATAAAGGCCTGTTTTCTGTCTTACGGTGTCCTCGATTTAAGGCAGTTCATCCAGCGTAAAGAGACACATTATAAGAAGAAAAAAGAACTGACAATGAAGTTCCTCATTAAACGTTAGCACCTGCAGAGCAAACTGACCCGGCACCCAGATAACCAGGTCAGTCTTCTCTACCCGGATGAAAAGCAGGCCACGCCGATTAAAATATAATGACTATTTCCAAAGAGACATCTATACGAGGATCTCAATTAATACTGTATTTTAAAATTCTATGCAAACCTGCATCTTTTTGCCTTCTTTTTCTAACACTTCCTCTTTGTTTGTCCAGAGATCAAGAAAGCACAGCAGGAGATTTAATTTGGGAATCCTCCTCGCAGTGTAAAGAGCTGTTGGTAGGAGATGAATATCGATCCATCTAATGCACTGTTTTCTAGCATGGCTGGAAGTGTTTTTCCCACTCCGTCCTTTTGTGGATCATCTTAGGTTGCTCCTACTAACTTTTAAAGATGGAAATCGCTTGGATTGTACCCAGATCCATTTATTTGACTGACTGACTGACTGACTGACTGACTGACTGACTGATTGATTTCTTGGCCACCCATCTGGTGACAGGGCCACTCCCCTATGCCATATCAAAGCTCTACCACCCAGTGATGTGCTCATATATTGCTTATTCCAACTACGTGTGGTGGCTAAAGAACAATACAATTTAAACTTCCTTTCCAAAGTGGTCGTCATGTTATCTTGCGTTGAAATATCAAGAAACAAGAGAAAACAAAAAACAAAAACATTTTAGAAGGGTACAAAAATATTGCGGCACTAACAGCTATATTTTAATGTGATCATTCGTGGACCAAGTTTCCTTCCACAGATGAAACAGGGAGACAATACGGCAATCATTTATACCAGGCCTGCACAACAAGTAGACCGTGGGCTACCGGTAGCCCGCGAAGGGTTCAAAAGTAGCCCGCCGGTCATCAATTTAAAAAGTGAGGGGATAAATTCACCACCCCTCCCTCTCCCATCCCAAGGATCACCACTGCCCCAGCAAAGTTCTGGGTCTGCCAGCCCACTGTCTCAGCTGAGCCAGGCAGTTCAAGGGCCATGGCGTATTGAAATCTGTTCCAGAACAGGTTAATTTTCAATGCATTTCTATGGGAAACCGCTGCTCTACTTACAATTTTTTTTACTTATGAGCATGTGCTCGGAATGGACAAAATTCGTAAGTAGAGGTTTTAGTGTAGTAGCCCTCAGGCACTTTGGGCTGGAAAAAGTAGACCTTGGCCTGTTCAAAGTTGGACAGCCCTGGTTTATACACAGCCCCCAGGACCCTGTAGGGATACAGCAGACAAAGTGACAATGGCCGGTTAGGACAATAGACACAAGCTGCAAACAGTGTGGCTTTTCACTCTTGATAAGGACTTAAGATCCCAGATGGATGATATTCAGAGAGTCAGAGGGAAGCAGAGATCATGCTATGTATAGCGGCTGCTATTATAACAGCAGTTGCCCCAATCTGCGTTACTTAAAACCCATCTTAAAGAAAGTCACTTTATCTGGAGAGCTGGGTTTGAAACCTTATCCTGGACTCTGATGCAGCTTTAACACCAACCCGGCTGATATCATCTGGCCACGAAGTATCTCAGCGTGTGGCAAACCACATCTTCTGCCAAGAATGAACTTTTGGTACAATGCTTTGATAAAGATGGCTCGCCATCGAAAGCTGAGCTTGCATTTTTTAAAATTTTATTAGTGACCTATAAAGGTATCACCTAACCTAGTCTCGCATCTTAAAGAATCTAACTTCTGGTTTGCATATTTTTGGTAGCAGGTTGCTGGTTGGGATTATTGTGGTGATGGCATCTGGCCTGGATGCCTTCAAAAGGGGATTGGACAGGTTTCTGGAGGAAAAGTCCATCACAGGTTACAAACCGTGATGGAGATGTGTAATCTCCAGGCTTAAACCCAGGTACTTCAAGGACCAGATGCAGGGGAGTGGTATCAGGAGACAGATATCTAGTATCGTGCACTCCCAGATGCATCTGGTGGGGCCACTGTGAGATACAGGAAGCTGGACTAGATGGGCCTTTGGTCTGATCCACCATGGCTCTTTTTATGTTCATATGGTCTTATAGTCTTTTAGGATTCTTTCAGGGAAGTTTTCCTTAAAATTTTGTCATTCCTCTTGATATTCAGCAGCTGGGTCTGCAGTTAGGAGCTGAAAAAAAATAGAGTTTGACAAATGTCTCTCAGCTTCCGGGGTGACACTCAACTTGTCCATGACAACCACAGCTTCGCCCTTTTCTGCTTCTTTGATGATGATGTTGGGAATGTTTTTGAGGCTGTATATCTCATCACGCCCTGCATGGCTGAGACTGCAATAAAATCATGTCCCTTGCTGATGATCTCAGCCTGAGCACGGTGGCAAAAGCACTCAGTACAGACGTCCCATTCTCTGTTTGACCCTCGTGAGGAGTCATAAGAACATAAGAAGAGCCATGCTGGATCAGGCCAAAGGCCCATCTAGTCCAGCTTCCTTTATCTCACAGTGGCCCCACCAGATGCGTCTGGGAGCGCATGAGACTAGATATGTGTCTCCTGATACCACTCCCCTGCATCTGGCCCTTGAAGTACCCCGGTTTTAAGTTTGGAGATGACACATCTCCATCATGGTTTGTAAACCTGTGATAGACTTTTCCTCCAGGAATCTGCCCAATCCCCTTTTGAAGGCATCCAGGCCAGATGCCATCAACACATCTTGTGGCAGGGAGTTCCACAGACTAACAACGCGTTGAGTGAAAAAATATTTTCTTTTGTCTGTTCTTACTCTTCCAGCCCTCAATTTGAGTGGATGTCCCCTAGTTCTGGTATTTTGTGAGAGGTAGAAGAGCTTCCCTCTATCCACTTGACTCATGCCCTGCATGATTTTGTATGTCTCCATCATATCCCGCCTCAGGCACCTTTTTTCCAGACTAAAGATCCCCAAATGTTTTAGCCTTTCCTCATAAGGGAGGGGCCCCAGTCCAGCCCACGTTGAGTTCTTCCTTCTGTGGTGCTGGAAGGAAGGTGACTGTGGGTTGGTACATAACTCCTCCTTGAGATGTGGAGAGTCTCCTCTCTCATGTTCTGGGGAATGAGGCATCGCTTGTGTCTGCGTGTCATTGCCCATTTACAACAGTCCAAGTTGTGGAAATATTCTTTGAGTCATAGTCGGTGGGAAAAGACCTCCAGATCACCACAGAGCTGCATCATCTCTTTGGGTTTGTTGCGACAAAAGGACAAGTCCCATGAAAGGCTTGCATTTCTGTTTGGCTCTGTATGTGGCCGGATAAATTTGTAAGGTTATTGTGTGGCCGGATAGGTTTGTAATGTTATCGTCTATGTCCATAGTGTTCTTGATGTGAGCCAAGAGGTCTTGTAGTGGATCAGATGGCTAGCCCGCTTTCTTTTTCCTCAGAGAAATAAGTTGTGCGTCATAGCTATATTTTCTCGTGGTGGGGGATAATTGTTCAGTTTCATTGCAGAAGGCTGGGCTTTATATACTGTATTTTTCCATGTATAAGACTATTTCAAAACTAAAACTGTTAAGACTAAATATTTAGGGTCATCTTATACATGGAAGTAAGCCAATGAGAGAACCACACAGTAGAGAAACTGTAATTTCGGACTGGAAATTTGGGGAGTGCATTTTATACAATGGGGTGTCATAGATGGAAAAATATGCTATATGGTTCAAGATCTGCAACATCCTTCTGGAGTTTCCTTTGCTTGCTGTACAGGAGGCTGCTTAGGCGATTCAGAAATTTTGGAGAAAGAAGGGATTTGTTCCACGAAAGTTCATGTCAAGATACAGCAGTCAGTCTAAGGTGCTGCAATGTTTTTGGTTACATTTTAAATGTTATGAAATCCTGGTGTTTTTCCCTAAGAAACTTGGATGGTGCTGGCAAGCTGAAATGTTTATCTTGCTGTCTTTCCCTGTCTCCCCAGACAACTACCACAGTCACTTTGCTGACAGGATCAGACATGTTAAACCAGGCATGTCCAAACTTCGGCCCTACAGACATTTTGGACCACAACTCCCATAGTCCTTTGTCATTGGCAAGCTAAGCTTAGAATTCTGGGAGTTGTGGTATAGATCTGCCCACAAAATGGATAACAATGCATAATCTTTGCACAGAGATCTTGCCCTCCAAGTACATCCCAAACACAGTGTTCCCTCACATCGCCATGTGATGTGGACATCCACCATTGCTACACCATGGAGGATGACAGAAGAGACTCCCTAGCAATTTTGTGGCTAAGACATGTATATAACTTCAGACATCAGAGGTCAGCCATTAGGCAGGGGTGCTGCTCTCAGCCTTATAGTTCCCACATAGTTAGGGTGTTTATACATGACCCCTAAGCTCCGCTGCAAATGGCTCCCAGCTCCAGAGCTTTAAAGTGTTTCCCCACCAGCTCCGGAGCTAACAGAAAATTAAGTGCGACCCCACCCACCTAACTGCGACCCAGCGCACCTTTCAAGTACCTGCTCTGGGAGAGTGAAAAATTTTGATGCGGAGAGTGACGGGCTCTCCTCGCTTCTTTTTTTTTTTATTTTTTTTGCCTCCTGCCCCTTTAAGATGAACCAGGAAGTGACGGGGGGGTCGGAGCAACTTCCACCGGCACTCCGGAGGTAAGAGTGCATTTTTTCTCCCTTTTTTTCTCCCTCCCCTCACGCAGACAGAACAAGGAAGTGCGGAGGGGGTGGGAACGCAGGGAGAGCGACAAACCCTCAAGATCTCTGGTCCGAATTTAAGGGACTAGCAGATCTTAGGGGTCGTGTAAAAAGGCCCTAAGGAGACCGAGTTTGGTTTGTTTAGTTTTAGTATGTGTTTGCTTGTATTGATTATGGAGACCTATAATTGCAAATTTCAAAAAAAGTGTGGGGGGATAACAATTGTCTTTCTGGAGAGAAGTAGGAATAAAGTGAGGACTAAGAACTGCAATCTACATATCCATGTGTAGTCACTTAGAAATACATGAGGAAAGAAGATACCTAGGTCTATTTGGCTGCCTTTCTACCTGTCATCCCTACTTCATGGTTCATGTTCTTTGTTCCAAGCCTGGTGCACGTAGGGGAAAGGTAATTAGGAAGAAAAGAAAGCACCCGAACAGCGAACGAGAAGTGTGCAGGAGTGATGGAAGAAAGAGAAAAGGGCCAAGTCAGAGCAATTTGACCTCAAAGCATTATACAGTATATCTTAGTTACTTTAACTGCAATCAATTATCTGAAGGGCAAAGGTACAGTGGAAAGGAAGAGGGGGGTACGGCAAGTATAAAGGGAAAGCTATACATCTTTTCTTGCTTGATCGTGTCTAACCTTGTCTCCATTTTTATGCATTTTACAGATCCTCCTTAAAAGGGCTAATTTATTCTCTGCTCAAGCACAGTAATGGCCAGTAGATCCTAATTCATCTCCTTAAATGTGAATGAGAAGAAATTGGAACTTTTCATGTACCTGTGGGTACCTCTCCTCAACTAACAGGCCAGTTTAACTAATATTAAGCAAGAGTGGTACTATGAATGGAAGAAGGGTAGAAAGGCGAACACAGGTTGACTCATATCTCCATGTGCCTGGGCCAAAGGGCACATGACAATAAATATGACAGATGTACCACTAAGCTGCATTGTTTATTTTAATTTGGCAATGAGCCCCGTGGCGCAGTGGTTAAATGCCTGTCCTGCAAGTAAAACTGTGCTCACGACCTGGGGTTCGATCCCCGGTAGCTGGCTCAAAGGTTCACTCAGCCTTCCATCCTTCCAAGGTCGGTAAAATGAGTACCCAGCTTGCTCGAGGGGGCAATGTGTAGCCTGCATACTGTTATTATATTTTAATTTGGCAGTAACAGCACATGAAAACAAATGCCAGGTACATATTTAAACTTCTCACCTCATGCTTAGGAAGAAATTCCGATTAGGAAGAATTGCACTCATGTTCTCTGGTTCAGGAACTCTTGAAAACTTGGGCTTAACTTTTTAAACCTGCATGATTGATTGATTGATTGTCCCATCCACCTAGAGGCATGCTCCTCTTCTAGGTGGCTTACATATATAAAACATAACCACAAAAGGACCAATTCCCCACACCAGATAGACCTCACAGCAAAGAAAGAAACCTCTGGAATCAGAAAACAAATTATAATATAATATAATCCATCATGTGGCAGGGTGGGCGGGACATCTTGAAAAGCTCCTCCGAAGAAATGCATTTTGATTAAAGATGGCCATGAATTAAATCACAAATTGCAAAACTAATTTTAAAAATTGCTAATTCATTGATTCTTATTTGTAAAAATCAATACCCCCGACAAATACAAGTTGATTTTTTTTGTATTTTTGATCTGTTGATTTGTCAGGATATAAAATTTAAAAAAAAACATAAATTTGTAATTCATGATTTGCTGACCTTGACGAGCTGTGATAGGGATGGGTAATTCGTTTCGGACCTGGCAGGTTCCGAAATGACCCATGCGAGCCCAGGTGGTGTTCTGAAGCCTTTGACACACACTCAGCCAATGTCTTACCTTTCTCTGGGCTTGCGCAGGGTTAAACTTTAACCAGGAAACAGGCTGTGCCGTCATCTTTGCTCCTTCATGGTGCTGGCCAATCACGAGCTGTATAGGGACAGGCATGATGCCGCCTCCCTGTCGGATTGGCCAGCACCATGGAGCAGCAAAGATGATGTCGCAGCCTGCTTCCTCATTGGAGCTCAGCTCTGTGCTGGCACAGAGGAAGGTAAGACGTTGGCTGCATGTATGTCAGAGGCTTCAGAACACCACCTGGACTTGCGCGGGTCTTTTTGGATCTACCAGTTCAAAACTGAATTGCCCATCCCTAATTGTGAATTGAAACAAATTGCCATTTTTCTGATTTGTGTCCATCTCTAATTTTTATCAGTCTTCTAAATGCTAGAGCTGCAAGGCCTGACACACCTCTCATGGAGGATGTTCCATAAGGTAGCAGCCATCACTATGAAGGTGGCACATACAGACAGTCTCAGGGAGAAGTACATAGAATCATAGAATCATAGAGTTGGAAACCTCAAGGGCCATCTAGTCCAATCCCCTGCCATGCAGGAACCCCCATCACAATATTTCTGACAGATGGAAATCCAGCCTCTGCTTAAAAACCTCCAAAGAAGGAGACTCCATTACCCTTCTTGGCAGCATATTCCACTGCCCAACAGCTCTAACTGTCATGAAGTTCTTCCTAATGTTCAAATGGAATCTCTTTTCCTGTATTTTGAAACCATTGCCCCGAGTCCTTGTCTCTGAAGCCATGATATCCTTTCAAATATTTAAACATAGTTATCATATCCCCCCTCAGCCTTCTTTTAGAGAGGCTAAACATTCCCAGTTCCCTAAGCTGTTCCTCATGAGACATTTCCTCCAGACCCTCAACCATCCTGGTCGCCCTCCTCTGCACCCGCTCAAGGTTGTCAACTGCCAACCCCCCTTCCCTACAGCATCTAAGTACACTTTCAGCTCCCATGGACTAGAGCAGTGATGGCGAACCTATGGCACGGGTGCCAAAGGTGGCACTCGGAGCCCTTTCTGTGGGCACCCAACATCGCCCCTTCATAGCCACCTATATACAGGTTAAATAACTGTATTGGCACTTTGCAAAAAATTAGTTTGTTTTGAATTGCAGTTTGGGCACTCGGTTTCTAAAAGGTTCGCCATCACTGGACTTGAGGAAAGCAGTTGGCCTAAGGGGGCAATGCAACAGCTGCCCAAAGAGCAGACACATCCCTGGACTCCAAAATAAGCCATTGAGCCTTTTCGAGCATCTTATTGTCAAGAAAATGGAATAGCCAGGGATGCAAGGCAGGGGTATCCCCTTTGCCTAATCAAAGTCAAGGATGCTCTTAGTCTGATGAATGAGCACACTGCGAGAAAGCTGGTGATTAAATGTTTCATTCCAAAAAGAACTCTTCTCCACTTTAATTAGTACCACTGCTACCTATTCATCTTTCTTTTACACTGGAGGGAATAGCTCCTCCGACTCCTCTGATCTTTAAGTAAAAGGCAATGAAATATTTCAATTACAACTTGCTTGCTCGCTTGCTCAGAAGTGCCATCCTTGGCAGATCTATTTCCTTAAAACTGTAGCACTTGTGGCAGAAACCTACAACCAGTCTAGACCAACGGATGTACGCTATGGCATAAATCTTGTTCCACATTGCAAAAACCCACTTTAAGATTCAAAGCTCTTTGCAGTTACATCATCTACCACTCAGCTGAGGCCGAAAAATGCTTTTTTCTTTGGGGAAGCACTTTTCACAATGTTTGTGACTTGGGAAATCCTGTGTTTCTGACCAGAAATACCTGTTCACTTGTGCTAAGGACTCTGGGACATGTAAATTAGAGTGTACTCATAAGAACATAAGAAGAGCCATGCTGGATCAGGCCAAAGGCCCATCTAGTCCAGCTTCCTGTATCTCACAGTGGCCCCACCAAATGCGTCTGGGAGCGCACAAGACTAGATATCTGTCTCCTGATAACACTCCCCTGCACCTAGCTTTTGAAGTACCCTCTTTTTAAGCCTAGAGATTACTTTTCCTCCAGGAATCTGTCCAATCCTCTTTTGAAGGCATCCAGGCCAGATGCCATCACCACATACTGTGTCAGGGAGTTGCACAGACTAACAACACACTGGGTAAAGAAGTATTTTATTTTGTCTGTTCTCACTCTCCCCACCCTCCATTTGACTGGATGTCCCCTAATTCTTGTATTTTGTGAGATGGAGAAGAGTGTCCCTCTATCCACTTTTATTCACACCCTGCATAATTTTGTACATCTCAATCATATCCCCCCTCAGGCACTTTTTTCCAGACTAAAGAGCCCCAAATGCGGTAGCCTTTCCTCATAAGGGAGGTGCCCTAGCCCAGTAATCATATTAGTCGCTCTCCTCTGCACCTTTTCCAGGTCTTTTTTGAGATGCAGTGACCAGGACTCAATGGACCTGGTCAGTATATACCATATATACTTGAGTATAAGCTGAGTTTTTCTGCCCTTATTTTTCGCTGAAAAAATCGCCCTCGGCTTATACTCGAGTCAATAAGTTTCCCAGTTTTGGGGGTTAAAATTGCTCAGATGGCTTGGGAAGGGCAGCGGAGGGCAAGTCCTGATCTGGTGAGAAATAGCAGTGTCTCCACTTCCCAATGTGAAGATTTGAGGGGGTGGGCTTTGGAGCTTCATAACTCAGCCCCCTTACCACCAAGTGTTTCCAAATTTCAGGCGATTCTTTAAAATCGCTATCTGAGGGCGCTTTTACATGACCCCTAAAATCCGAGGCAAAGGGCTCCCAGAGCCGGAGCTTAAAATGTTTTCCCACCAGCTCCGGACTTAAAAAAAAATTAAGTACGACCACACCCACCTAAGCGCATCCCAGCGCACTTTTCAAGTACCTGGCTTCCAGGAGGTACAAAATCTTCCGATGCGGATTGTAGCTGGGCTCCCTCGCCTTCTGCTTGTGTTTTTTTTCTCCCCGCCGCCCCTTTAAGAGACAGGAATCACTACGGGGCTGCTCGGGGCTGCTTCAACCGGGAGAGGGAGGTGAGCCTGCATTTTTTTTCTCCCTTTTTCCCCTCCCTACCCTCATGCAGACAGGAACAATGGAGTGCGGAGGGGTGGGAACACAGGAAGAGGGACAACCCCCCACGATCTCTGGTCCGAATTTAAGCTGCCACCAGATTTTAGAGGCCGTGTAAAAGCTCCCTGAAGGTACCCTTGCTACTTTGATGCCCCCAAGGTAAGTAATTTTTTTTAAAAAAAATATGCACTTGAAAATTATTTTTAAAAATATGCAAGCGAAATTTGAAAACATTTGGGGGCAAGGGGGATGAGTTATGAAGCTCCAAAGGGGGTGCCCCTAGGGAAACACTCCTAAGCTGATGGGGCGGGTGATAAGGCTGCTGCTGCTGCTCATATGTTGCGAATTGGAATGTTTTTTTTCCCCAAGGGGCTCCCTAATCAAGTGTCAGTTCTCTGTATGTGGCAACTCTGTCACGTTTTTGGATTGGTGAGGCATGGCATAAAAAAGTTTACTCTTCCCTTTCCTTATCAGTTACAGTAGCTTCTTCCTAAACTTTTCCAATTCCTTGTTCAGGGTCTTGATTCAGGAACAGCGGTCTACAGCCCATATACATGACCTAAGTAAATTGCACAAATTATTTTTTATTAATTTATATTATATTTTATTAATTTATATTATATTTTAATCCCTCTCATTGCTTCTGCTAACGATTGGTTCTATCTATGCTGAATTCTGAAGTCCATCTCTTGAACGCTTGAATCCCTCCTCATTAATGCTTGTGGTTTCTGAGATTTTTATTAGGTCTAGTTAGTATTCAGACGCTTCCAAGCTTATATTTGCTGCCAATAGGATGGAGTTTGGACTCTGTTTTATTAAGGTCTTATTATATACAGTATGTTTTAGCTGTTTGCTTTTAATGTTCTTTATATCTCCATACTGTATTGATTTCAGGCAGTGAGGCAGTCTTGGGTATTATCTGTTTATATATACATTGTCCGTTGCCTTGGATGTCTGTGAAGCAGAAGGTCTACATATTTAAAACAGATGAAAAAAACCATAGGTATAAGGTTCAATAAAATGAAAGCTGAGATTATTTGAATCTACTTGATACTCAAGAGTGTGAAAAGATACTCTCGGTCTCATACTTGTGCCAGAAAGACCTGAGCGGTTTATGTAATCTAAACACGGTCAAAACATTTCACAGTCCATTCCTATTACTCAATAAACAAAAAACAGAACAGCCACACCAGTCCCCAAGAAAGGAGAAAACAAAACAAAACCAAAAAACTCTGTGATTGGATAAACCCGAAGTCTGACCTAGTCCACCATTCTGTTAATTAACATTTAGACAACTACGTTCCCTAGCAACTGCTTCTACGTTTTGCTGCTATAAAGAAGAGAGGAGCCATAGCAATCATGACTAATAGCCACTAAGAGCTTCCCCCTCCATTAATTTGTCTAATCTTCTTCCAACACGGGCCTTTGTGGCATCTCTATACCTTCTGATAGCAAAGACCACACTGTAACTATGACGTGAGGGAAGGATAGACATTCTAGGGTATCTTTAAGGAAAAACCATCTTCCACAAAAGCTGCTGCTGGCTTTCTATCATTGTGCAACTGAAAGTGTGCCTACTTACGGGTTATGTGTGTGGTATGGAAGTTGTACCCATCGGGATAGGACAGTGCTGCACGGAATCATAAGAATTGCAGAGAGTATTGTGGGCTGTTCATTCCCCACCCTAGAACAAAGGGTATTTGTATATGACCCCTGAACTCCGCCGCAAATGGCTGCCAGCTCCGGAGCTTACAATTGTTTCCCCACCACCTCCGGAGTTTGCAGGAAATTAAGTGCGACCACGCCCACCTAAGCGCGTCCCACCACACTTTTCATGTACCTGCTCTTGGAGGGTGAAAATCCCCAGGTCCGGATGTAATCTGGTGAGTGCTGGGCTCTCCTCGCTTCTGTTTGGGTTTTTTTGCCTCCTGCCCCTTTAAGAGAGGAATCAGGACGAGGACGGGCGGCTTGGACCGGCAGACAGAGGTGAGCCTGCATTCTTTTGTCCCTTTTTTTCTCCCTCCCCTCACGCAGACAGGAGCAAGGAAGTGCGGAGGGGTGGGGACGCAGGAAGAGCAACGAACCCCCAAGATCTCTGGTCTGAATTTAAGTGGCCAGCAGATCTTAGGGGTCGTGTGAAAAGGCCCAAAGTTATACTACCAGGTGCCAGTGTAAAGTATTAGATATATTTTAAGAGAGCCATCACATCCTGGTCATCGCCTCTTCGAGTTGCTGCCATCGGGACAGAGATATAAAGTACTGGGGGCGAGAACAAACTGTCTCAAAAATAGCTTCTGTTTTAGAGCAATATTGTCCTTAAAGGGAAATTCTGGACTTTGAAGTCAGCTTATTTTATATGTCTTATTTTATGTGTTGCAGGTGTTTTTAAATCTATGTGGAATGTTTTAAATTAGTTGAATATAGCAACCATGACATTTCATTGTTCCTGCAAGGGGGTAATGACAATAAAGATTCCTATTCCTATCCTATTCCTATTCCTCTCTGGGGGAATTTTAGAAATAATAAAAAACTGGATTACCAAGTCCAGACCCTCTCAAGGAGGAATACTGGGGAACTCAACTCGCAACCTCTGGTTCCACAGCCCTCAGCCTAAACCACTGAGCTAACCATCTGTTCCAATAGACCTAGAACTCTAAAGCTTGAAGGGAGCTAGAAATGGGCACGAAACAAAAAAAAAATGGTGTTTCGGTTTTTCGTTTTTCGTTGAGAGGTCTGTTTCGGTTCGTTTCCGTTTGTCATGAAATTTTGGAAAAATTTCGTTATCGTTTTTGTTTGTTCGTTTGTCATTTCTACCCGCTTTTTGCACGATTTTTAAAGCATTTCCGTGCGCAGGCATCCCCCAACGCCCCAGACCAGAGGGAAAACACTAAAAAAATGGATGCTGGCAGAGACACAGTATAGAATAGGTATGCAGGGAGGCTGCAAAGGCAGCAGCGGGCGTTGGCCAGGGTGCAAGGCAGCCGCAGAGTGACTGCACTAAGGGGCAAGGGAGGGTACTCACCGAGAGGTACATAGCACGCACGCAAACAGGGAGGCTGCAGGACTGAAGCTAGAGTCGCAGAGACAGCAATCCCACCCTAACTCCCACCAGAGACTGCAAGGAGGACGGGGGCTGCCAGTCCTTTTTATGCCCTCTGTGGCTGCCAGACCTGCCCTCCCAGTCTGCAACCTGGGCATGCTATTGGTTGAACATGATCCCATCACATGGCTTGCCTCCATTTTGTGGCTGGTGTGACATCCATTTTAAAGGGAAAAGAAAAATACTTCACGATGGGAGAAGACAAAAACAAACGTTTTAAGGACCCCAACCCCCCTGGTAGGTATTATCAGACAATATAAACAATTATCACTGCGTTTTTACGGATGTCCAGGGTGTTTTTTAACATTTAAAACAGCTCATTCCATTGCGCGTTGCCATTAACGGAAACAAAACGTAACAACCACAATTTTCATGGTTCTGTTCGTTTCGTTGCATTTTCATCACAATTTTCGTTTGTCGTTTCGTTACGTAACGGAAACGACAAATGGTAATGGAAACCAAAAAATGTTCGTTCCGTGCCCATCTCTAAAGGGAGCTTATGGATCATCAAGTTGAGCCCCTGTCTGGGAGGTATAATGTTGATTCGTACTCCCAGCCCCCCAACTCCACAGCCAGATAACTAAACCACTGAAATATTCCTGTAGACTTCAGGGGGCTGTAGCCCACAAAGTCTAAAAATCCCAACCACAGAGAGGACATATCTCTTTGTCCTGCATTCTTAAGAGGCAGCCCTGGTTTCTAATATTAAACAGAAGGGAACCCCTGGTCCACATTTTGCCCATGGCACACCATTCACATATTTCTTTCATGTCGCCCCTTATCCTGCCTTTCCCACCCCCAACCTAAACGACTTTTCTCACTTTTAGACCGCTACCACACTTCTGTGATCAGCCGCTTCTCATTTTGGATCACTTTTTCTCCTCCTATGGCCACGTAGTTGTTATAGCGGTTCTGCTGTTCACACTTCAGTGGGTAGCTAGCAATTGGCTTTCCAGCTCTCACTTGATTGAAGCGCTTTAAAACTTGGTTTTAAAGAACCACAAAAATGTAATTAAGTGACAACGAGCTGAAACTTTTGCATAACGAAGTTGGTAAACGTCCTGGCATGGTAGTAGGAGTCTGTTTTCTGTATTTCCTGAAAGCAAAAAGGCTAAGAACAGGGGGCACGGGGGGGGGGGAGAGCGACTGAGTATGTCCGCAAATTCAACCAAATCGCTTCAAAGGGAGACGCAGGAAGCAATGTAAAAAAAAAAAACCACCCTCAAGAAAAAGCGCCACTGTAGACAAAAATGGGTATGGCCAAGGGGGTTCTTCAGATAAATCGTTTCGAAAACAGGACAGTGATTTTTAAGGCACCTTGTTTTTAAGGAAAAGGCATTTTAAACCAGAAGTACGGTAGCAGTCTTACTCAAAGATGGAAGCCCTTGATCATTCTGACTCTTCTTTTCCGAAAAGAAACACTTGTTTTCAGTACGGTGGCCAGATGGGTAGTTGGAGCGGGCAGGGATGGCCGCATCACCCCAATCTTGGCCCACCTGCATTGCTTACCCATTGCCTCCCGAATAAGGTTCAAGGTATTGGTTTTGACTTACCAAACCCTCCACAGCTTGGGACCTGAATACCTGGGGGAGCAAATCTCCCTAAGGTCAGTGGCGGCTCGGCCCACCAGAGCATCACAGGCGTTCTCCCTCCAGGCAGCCACTTTCAGGGAGGCCCAAAAAATGGTCATTTGAAACCAGGCTTTCTCGGTGGCTGCCCCTACCTTATGAAATAAACTACCTAGAGAGATAGGCCTGACACTGTTCCTGCCTGCCTTTAAGAGCCTTTTCACACGACCCCTAAGATCCGCTGGCCACTTAAATTCGGACCAGAGATCTTAGGGGTTTGTCGCTGTTCCTGCGTTCCCACCCCCTCCGCACTCCTGGCTGCTGGTTGCGTGAGGGGAGGGAGAAAAAAAGGAAGAAAAGAATGCCGCTCACCTCCGTTCTGCCATCCCGGCACTGCATTCAGATCTCTTAAAGGGGCGGGGGGGGCAAAAAAAGAACAAACAGAAGCAAGGAGAGCCCGGCAGTCACCATGTTATAGCTGCATCAGGAATTTTCATCTCCGGAGAGCAGGTACCTGAAAAGTGTGCTGGGACGTGCTTAGGTGGGCGTGGTCACACTTAATTATCTGTAAACTCTGGAGCAGGTGGGGAAACAATTTTAAGCTCCGGAGCTGGGAGCCATTTGCGGCGGAGTTTAGGGGTCGTGTACAAATACCCTAAGAGAGCACTTAAGACCTTGCTCTTCAAAGAGGTATATGGTGGCCATTAATGTGTTTTGCCTATTCTGTTTACTTTGTTGTTTCTGTCCCTGGGGATTGTCTATAAGTTGAACTTATCGGTTAGCTTTTAGTTTTTTAGTTATTTGTTTATTTTATATATTTTATGATTAGTGTCAACCGCCTGGAGTTCCTTCTGGGAGGCTGGTGGTATATAAATGTATAAATGTATAAATAAATAAAAACTCTGTAATTTAACTCCCATCTGAGAGTCTGTGAGGCTGTGCTTCTCTTAGCGGGGAGAACCAGCGTGGAAGCTGCACAGACCCTGAATGCCCCCAAATATACGGGTAAGCTATATTTCAGTATTCTCTGCTTAGAAAACCTTGAAAAGGCTCACCATTAGTTAGAATAAATTTGACAGCACAGAGGTATTACTATTTAACCTGATCCCATTGCTCACAGTGTGGAGGAGTAGGATTTCATTGGACACGGTAATAGGATGCTGGATGGATAATGAGAAATTCCTTGCCTCTTCAAGGGAAGCTGTTTTCAGGAGCTTTTGCTGTTAAAGAGAAAGCATCTCTTGATAGGGTTATTGGGGGGGGGGAACCTTGTGGCGCAGTGGTTCACAATGCTGTACTGCAGCTAAAACTGTGCTCACATCCTGGGGTTCAATTCCAGGAAGCTGGCTCAAGGTTCACTCAGCCTTTCATCCTTCCAAGGTCAGTAAAATGAGTACCCAGCTTACTAGGGGCAGTGGCAATGTGTAGCCTGTGTAATTAAATTGTAAACTACCCAGAGAGTGCTTTAAATGATAAAAGCAAAGAGCAAGAACATAATAACATAAGAAGAACCATGCTGGATCAGGACAAAGGCCCATCTAGTCCAGGTTCCTGTATCTCACTGTGGCCCCACCAAATGCCTCTAAGAGCACATGAGACTAGATACCTGTCTCCTGATACCACTCCCCTGCATCTGGCCCTTGAAGTATCCTCTCTTTAAGACTGGAGATTACACACCTTGATCATGGTTTGTAACCTGGGATAGATTTTTCCTCCAGGAATCTGAATCCCCTTTTGAAGGCATTCAGGCCAGATGCCGCCACCACACCCTGTGGCAGGGAGTTCCGCAGACTATTTATTTTATTTTATTTTATTTTATTTTATTTTATTTTATTTTATTTTATTTATATATTTTTATACTCTCCGTTTAAAAACAATGACACTTAAATGTGTTTTTTTCAAAAAAGCTCAGCAAGATAGCGGAACAGAGCAAAACAAAACAAAACAAAACAAAAAACCCTAATGGTCGCCAAATGCCTCTCTGAAAAGCAGGGTCTTAACCTCTTTTCTAAAGGCGGGCAGGGACAGTGCAAGGCGAATCTCACTCGGCAGTTTGTTCCAAAGTGAAGGGGCGGCCACAGAGAAGGCCCGGTTTCGAGGGATGAATTTCTGGGCCTCCCTTGGAGTGGCCACCCGAAGTAAGAGTGCCTGTGACATTCTGGTGGGTTGGGCCTCGGTTGACCTCTGGAAGATCCGCTCTGTCAAGTACTCACGTTCTAAGCCGTGGAGAGTTTTGTAAGTCAAAACCAGTATCTTGAACCTTATTAAGGAAACAATGGGCAACCAATGCAAATGAGCCAGAACTGGGGTGATGCGGTCATATCTGGGGTGCTACGTCTGACAGGCTAGAGGGCCACTTCCCTGTCCTGGATGGGGTTGCACTCCCCCTAAGGGACAGGGTCCGTAGCTTGGGGGTGCTCCTGGACCCCGGTCTAACTCTGGAAGCCCAGGTGGACTCGGTGGCCAGGGGTGCCTTTCTCCAGCTGTGGAATATATACCAGCTGTGCCCCTACCTAGATGAACGGAGCCTTATGACAGTTACGCATGCACTGGTAACATCCCGTATTGATTACTGTAATGCGCTTTACGTGGGGCTGCCTTTGAAGACGGTTCGGCGATTGCAACTGGTTCAGAATCGTGCTGCACGGCTGGTGAGTGGTAGGGCCACCAAGGAACACATCACGCCGATTCTGTATAACCTTCACTGGTTACCAGTTGCTGCCCGAGCCCAATTCAAAGTGCTTGTTTTGACATATAAAGCCCTAAACGGCTTAGGACCTAGATACCTGAAGGACCGCCTCCTTCCATATGAACCTACCCGGCAACTAAGATCTAGTCAGAGAGCCCTCCTGAAAGAGCCATCCCTTAAGGAGGTGAAGGGGATGGCTTGCAGGAATAGGGCTTTTTCAGCAACTGCCCCCAGACTTTGGAATGCCCTCCCAAATGAGACTCGCCTGGCACCAACGTTGATATCATTTCGGCGCCAGGTAAAAACCTTCCTATTCCAAAAGTTTTTAAACTAATGATTGTGGGTCCTGATGGCAATTTTTAGTGGTGTGCTTTTAATGTACTGTATTTATTGCATTTACAGGTTTTATTGTTCTAATTTTATTGTATTTTGATGTTTTAATTGTTTTTGATTGTGAGCCGCCCAGAGACCTTTGGGTAGTGGGCGGCATACAAGCTATATAAATAAATAAATAAATAAATAAATAAATATCTGCCCGCACCAACCACCAGTCTGGCTGCTGCATTTTCTACCCACTGTAGTCTCCGAACAAGGGTCAAGGGCAGCCCCACATAAAGAGCATTGCAATAATCTATCCTCGAGATCACCAGTGCCTGCACAACTGTTCTCAAGGAGGCCTTGTCCAGGTATGGGCAGATCTGCCAAAGATGGAAAAGGGCAGACTTGGAGACGGCCGTCACTTGGGCTTCCAGAGAGAAGGCCGGATCCAAGATCACGCCCAGATTCCTCACTCTATCCACCAGCTGAAGGGTGACACCCTCCAGAATGGGGAGAGGGCCACTGTATCCAGCAGAGGATGCCCTGAAGAACAGAACCTCGGTCTTCTCTGGGTTGAGTCCGAGCCTGTTAGTCCTGGTCCATTCCATGACCCCATCCAGTCAGGGGTCGAGGGTCTGCATCGCCTCTACTGCAGAGCTGGTAAAGGAGAGACAGAGCTGCATGTCATCCGCATACTGATGACAGCAGACTCTGGGCCTTTTCACACGACCCCTAAGATCCGCTGACCACTTAAATTCGGACCAGGGATCTTGGGGGTTCGTTGCTCTTCCTGCGTCCCCACCCCTCCGCACTTCCTTGATCCTGTCTGCGTGAGGGGAGGGAGAAAAAAAGAGAGGAAAAATGCAGGCTCACCTCCGAAGCCCCGTCCTGGTCCTGATTCTTTCTCTTCCTTCTCTTAAAGGGGTGGGAGGCAAAAAACAACAACAAACAGAAGCGAGGAGAGCCGGGCACTCACATCCGGATCTTGGGATTTTCACCCTCCAAGAGCAGGTACATGAAAAGTGTGCTGGGACGCACTTAGGTGGGCGTGGTCACACTTAATTTCCGGCAAACTCCGGAGCTGGTGGGGAAACAATTGTAAGCTCCGGAGCTGGCAGCCATTTGCGGCGGAGTTTAGGGGTCGTGTACAAATACCCTCTAAATCCCCTAATGACCGCAGCCAGTGGCCTCATAAAGATTAACAACATGCTGGGTAAAGAAATATCTTCTTTTGCCTGTTCTCACTCTCCCAACCCTCCATTTGAGTGGATGTCCCCTAGTTCTGGTATTTTGTGTGTGAGAGAAGAGCATCCCTCTATCCACTTGACTCATGCCCTGAATAAGTTTGTACATCTCAGTCATATCCCACCCCCCCCACACACTTTTTTTCCAGACTAAAGAGCCCTAAGATAGCTGCCCAAATCAGCACCCCATGGTGCTGAAACCACTCTCCGGGAACCTTATACAGTTGTACGTCTACTTACGAGTTTAATCCTTTCTGTATGCATGCTCCGAACAACTCGTAAGTTGAAAAATTGAAAAAAACAAAAACATATAAGTTGAGCAGACCACATCTAAAATTTGTAAGGCAGCAGTTAAAATGCCAACAGTTTTCCGCTCTTAGGTTGAATTGCTCGAGAGTAGAGCCGCTCGTAAGTCACTGTGCTGTAGTTTAATTATGCAGGCTACACATTACTACCCCCAGCAAGCTGGGCACTCAGTTTATCGACCCATGAGGGACGGAAGGCTGAGTCAACCTTGAGCTGGCTACCTGGGATTGAATCCAGGTTGTAAGGAGTGTTTTGGCTGCAGTACAGCCATTCAACCACTCCACCACGAGGCTCCTTACATTACAACTCTGTACAGGAGAGAGGAGTGGGTGGGAAAACATCTGTATTGACTTGACATAGAACGGGGAGTTGCAGCTACCGCCAGAGACCAATAGTTGGCCCCAGGTGAAAGCAACGGGACCTGCTGTGAAACACACTAGCTTTATATTCGTGATTCATAAAAACAAAGCTTCCCAGTTTCTTGCAAGCTTCTAGCGTGGCTACCAAAAAGAGGTCATCCCACCCTCAGCTGGCCCATCTCCACAGCAACACTCCCCATCAATAAAAGGCACAGCCCTGGAATGATTTCATTCAATCGGCTCAACTTGGATCCATCCCAGTGCTGGATTCTCTCCTTCGCCGCTATAGATCATGAACCCATTCTCATGCGTGTTACTCCCTGCCCCCAATCACTCCATTTTTGTTTCGGTTAAAACAACACCTAAGACTAATATGAAATGTGCCAAGAATGCAGTTATCAGATATTAGGTCATCTTGCAAAGTTCTGGGATGGGTCCCGACCTCACTGTTAAGAGCACATAACTTGGCAGTGGAAAGATCCTGAGCACACCCATCTTTAGCCTTTTAAGACTTTTCATGTTGATCTAGCAGGACCGTGGTATCTGTGGGGGATCAGTTCCAAGCCTCCCCCAAAATGGAGGCAAAAATAATAATGATGTGGAAGTAGCAAACACCATAGATATGTAGCATTGTCTCTGGTGTCCCTTCATGGCTATTTCTAGTACATACACCGTGTTTTTAAATTAATACTTTCAGGCACGGGATAAGTGACTCCGCGGATATTGTTGCAACAGACAAGGGAATCCTACTGTACTTCTGTGCATCACAGATCGGGAACACGTGATTCTCCAGATATGGCTGAACCGTACCTCTCTTTGTTGTTGTTGTTCAGTCGTTCAGTCGTGTCCAACTCTTCATGACCCCATGGACAAGAGCTCGCCAGGCCTTCCTATCTTCTACTGCCCCCCCAGAGTTTGGTCAAACCCATATTGGTTGCATCCATTACACCGTCCAACCATCTCATTCTCCACCGTCCCCTTTTCCTTTTGCCTTCAATCTTTCCCAACATCAGGGACTTTTCCAAGGAGTCCTCTCTCCTCATGAGGTGGCCAAAGTACTGGAGCCTCAGCCTCAAAATCTGTCCTTCCAGTGAACGTTCCGAGTTGATTTCTTTCAGGATGGATAGGTTTGATCTCCTTGCAGTCCAGGGGACTCTCAAGACTCTCCTCCAGCACCACAGCTCAAAACCATCGATTCTGCGGTGATCAGCCTTCTTTATAGTCCAGCTCTCACTTCCATACATCACTACTGGAAAAACCATAGCTTTGACTATCCTGACCTTAGTTGGCAAAGTGATGTCTCTGCTCTTTAGGATCCTATCTAGGTTTGCCATTGCTTTCCTCCCAAGAAGCAGGCGTCTTTTAATTTCGTTGCTGTGGTCGCCAACTGCAGTGATCAAGGAGTACCTCTCTTTACCCCTAAGCAAAACAGGAAATAGTGAAGGGTGACAAGAGCAGCAGCCTATCAACCTCCCTGGGGGCTCCATCCATGTTCTATAACTTTATCTCCCCTGATCTCTCAAAGGAGCTTTTTACCTTCCATGTGTGTGTATTGGTAAGGCAGGCTTTGTTTCTCTGCCTAAACCCTTGCCAGCCATAGTCCTCTTTTCCTCTAATGCCACGGTCAAGGGGCACAATACAGCCCCCAAGGGCCTAACATTTTCCCCTGCCTCATAATCCCACATACCCAGCACCCCCCCCCCCAAAAAAAACAAAGGGGAAAAATAAAAGAAATATTGGAAGGTTCAGAAAGTTCTCTCCTGCCTTTTAAGGACAGAGGGATCATTTCTGCAATGTTTCAGAGGGTCCAGACCTGTGCCCCCAGTACAAAAACAAAAAACTTTAAAATATTTTTGGCCACTAGAGGGCATAGAGGAGCTTTCTAAGTTAAAAAAAAATACTGTATGTAAGTGGTGGTGGAGGTGGGAAATCAGGGGATGGAGGATGTATGGGATGTGCAAGCCGCTAAGGTCCAGAGACAGGAGGTGGACTCCAGATCTCTAGTGACTGTCGAACCATGCTCTAGTCTAGGGGCATCAAGCAGCTGAAAACCTCAAATGGAAAAATGTTGTTGTGGCCTCTGAAATAAAAATCTTTGTTCCCATCACTGTTTCTAACAGAAGCAGTGTAGGATTGGCTAGGACAGTGCATCTCGCACCCCATCCCACCACCACAGGGCCTTGTAAAATGGAATCTTTCTTTAGGCCAAGCCTAGCCTAAACAATGAGTCAGTCAAGGAAACATCTGACCTCATCATCTTTGTATCAAGGAAAACCCACACCGCTCCTGATATTGGCTCCCAACTCCTACGCTCCATAAGTATCCTGTGGACTCTATTATTTTTTTAAGGGCTCCCTCCTGCTCTTATTGGGTGGTGAGCTCCCTGGGAGAGGAAAACATCACTCTCAGATGCAGTCCACATGGCACACATGCACACCTGGAGCTGCAGGTATCAGCAGCCTTGAAGGATCGTGAAAATGGGGGTTTGATCACCTGTTTTTCTTCCATTGCACCTGCTTGTGCAACTGTTCCAATATATATAAATATATATCTACCCTGCTGTTCTTCAGGGATGGGATTTTGGGTGAGCGTAGGATCGTGTCAGTTTCCACATGCCAAAGTCACGCCGGCCAAGGGTGTGTGCTAGCCATGAACCCTCCCGTTCTTGAATGCTGAGATGGAAAGAATGTGTGTATCCAAAAGCGTGGGCGTGCATACAAGGGGAAGCTTGTTTGTAATTGTGCAAGCAATAATCCACTATCCATCACTGCACGTAGGAGCCCTTAGAGCCAAAGAAACTGCAGCAGTGGGGCAGAAGAGTCAACCAGGTGCCATACAGATGTCATAAGGGCTGAGCCCTCTCTTGCTGATGTACCCAGTGTCAACTATCAGAAGCACATTGGCATCAACCCAAACTTTAAACTAATCCAGTGGTTCTCAACCTGTGGGTCCCCATATGTTTCTGGACTGCAACTCCCAGAAATCCTGGTCAGCTCGGCTAGTGATGAAAACTTCTGGGAGTTGCAGTCCAGGAACATCTCGGGACCCCCAGGTTGAGAACCACTGAACTAATCAGGGTTTTTTTTGGAACTACAGCTCCCAGAAATCCACTCTCCAACACAGACTAAAAATGAGTCCCAAAAAACCCCAGTTAGCAAGGTTGGCATACCTAAGCGGCAATTTTCAGCTTTGTTTCTCAACCCAGAGGTTGGATTTGGGTCTTTTGAAATAAAGAAGCATGTGAATTGTCCTGTGCTGAAGTCACTGGTCAGGTTCAATGCCTGCTAGGTAAGGCTACTTGACCAACTTTTGGAACATGAGCTGAGAAACACACGCCTTCAATTCAAGCCACACTCATCTCGTGCCACGCTGGAGCCCACGTTGACGGTGTTCCTGCAATTATTTATTTATTTATTTATTCAACTTATAATTAAACAAATAAAGAGTTCCCAAGCAGGACTGAGAAGATTCCAGGGATTTTTTTCCCTGTTAGACAGGCACATTAATTACAGCAACACAATTAAGATCACGTCATGTTGGTGACTCAGTTTATGTGCCTGATTTCTCATGGCGTGCCATCGTGGGCTGCTCCAGAATTTCACAAATATTTCGACTTCACACCCCTCTTCTGGTGACAGCTACGCGAAGAAAAACAGGCTAGTTTCTAAGCATCATCCCCTTCAATTACAGATGACAAGAATCACCAGGTAATTGCTGTTTACAACTTCTTCTGTAATAGTGATTTTCTGCTGTTATTTATTTCCTTCCGGGCTGCTAAGGCTGGAGTCTCTTAGTTTGATCTCGATTTTTGACGCAGAATGATGCTTCTCAAGTATGAAGATTTTTCCTTCTAAGCCTGTCAAGGCAGCTTGCTTCAAAGGCTTCGTTGCGGGGAAGTGCAACTATCAATCAAACGAATAAATTGCAGCTACAACCTTTTTACGCCTAACATGCTGGAGAACGACTCAGGAGTGAATTCTGGGAATGCAGCAGCACTCATCCCCAGGATGTCTCTCTTGCTAGAACTGCTTTGGGCCAATTGCTTCCAAGTTCATAAGTAGACAACAGAAGGAAATTTGAGATGGGTCGGAAAATGAGATCATAGTCTCCCCATGGCTCAGAGAGCCCTGGGGCTTCAATTCTGCAAGTCCTGGTTCCATGACACCATGGCGTCAAGCTTCACAAAGAGTACTGTGAACCTTTGTTGTGGGTTTTGTGCTGTCATGTTGTTTCCAAGTTATGTCAGGTTTTCCAAGGAATGTAAGAGGTGGCTCCAGGGGATGGTTTACCCTTGCCTACCTGCACGGAGTTTCCATGGATGAGTGGGGGGTTTGAATCAGGATCTCCCCTTTGACTCTAGATCTAACCACTGCACCACGCAGCCTCTCCCTATTAATCTGCAAAACTTTCATATCCCATCTTACAATGGATTCTTTGGCAACTGCATAATCTGTGGTACTCTGCGCAGCGGGCAGAGTGATGGACTAAAACTCAGGAAGGAGACCTGGGTTTGAGTGCCAATATGGAAGCTCACTGAGGCAGTGGCACTAGCATATCATCATCATCATGTGCCATCAACTCAATTCTAACTTATAGTGACTCTTTCCAGGGTGTTCCAGGTTGACAGTACTCAAAAACATTTCCCCATTTCTGTCTCCTGGGGGGTGGGGTTCCCTGGGACTGTGCAGTTTTTCCAAGGCTACACGGGCTGGCTATTATCACAGGAGGTGAAGAAGGGAATCAAAATCCCAACCTCTGGCTCCACAGCACGATACCTAAAGCACTGAGCTGTCCAGCCATAGAATCACAGAGCTGGAAGAGTCCTCAAAGGCCATCCAGTGCAACCCCCTGCCATGCAGGAACCCCCCTCAAAGTATCCCAAACAAATGGCCATCCAGCCTCTGCTTAAAAACCTCCCAAGAAGGAGACTCCACCACCCTCCGTGGCAGTATATTCCACTGCTGAACAGCTCTAACCATCATGAAGTACTTCCTAATGTTTAAATGGAATCTCTTTTCCTGTCGTTTGAGACCATTGCCCTGAGTCCTAGCCTCTGAAGCCATGGAAAACAAACCAGTCCCCTCTTCAATATGACATCCTGTCAGATTGTGTGTGTTGTGTTGTGACAGTCGTGACCGACTCTTTGTGACCCTGTGTCCATGGAGTTTTCTTGTCAGGAATACTGGAGTGGTTTGCCAGTTCCTACTCCAGGAGCATACAGCTCCTGGTATTCCCTGGTGGTCGCCCATCCAAGTACTAACCAGGGCCAACCCTGCTTAGCTTCCGAAATCAGGCGAGATTGGATGTGCTTAGGGCATCTTGGCAGCTATCCTTTCAGATAGTTAAAATTATTTTAAGCAAGCCAGCTTTGGACCTGGTCAACAGCAAGGCTTGTAGCACAGTGGTTCATCTGGAGTCCTGCATTCAGGCTTCTGCTCACAACCTGAGTTCAATCCCAACAGATTCAGATAGCCAGCTCGCAGTTGACTCAGACGTCCACCCTTCCGAAGCTAGTAAAATGAGTACCCAGCCCCCTGAGGAGAGCAGTGTGTTCCTTGCAGGATGATGTTATTAAACTGCCCAGAGAGCACTCTAGCATTCTGGGTTGGTATGTAACCCAAAACAACAAACACACACACAAACAAATACCCCTTAAATACCCCTTAAATTACTTTGAACCTCTTTTCAGGGTCATTGTAAGCCGCAGGTGACTTGGCAGAGAAGTCATCGCGCAACTCTGTCACTGTCAGCAGGCCCCTCACTTGAACATGACACAAATGAGTTCCCCCTTTCCCACTATTCGGGCAAGACACCAGCTGTTGAAGCTTAAGAGTGAATACACAGAGACATCCCCTCCTTTGGTCTGAGGCAGCCACAGTTGCCTCAAGGCAACCTGCACCTGGCTCTTGGAACTCCACATGAAAGAGAAGTTGAGTGGTTTGCTAAAAGGCCTTTGAAGGGGAAAGAAAAAAGGCTTGGATTCCTTTCATCACTTTCCTTTCAAGAGAAGCACCAGCCATTTCTGGGGAGTTCTGAAATCTCTGGGGTCGCTTTACGTAAGTCTGCAGAAAGACTAGGAGGGCAAGTGTGCAAAGACCCGGAAGGGTTCCCTTGAGTGGAGGAGAAACCATCAAAATCAGGTGGCCCGTGTTCTTTTGCGTCCTTAGCTGAAGAACTGCACAAGGGTTACATGAAGTTACAGCAGGGGTTACAGCATAAACACACAGGCTTGCGGCTTGTCAAGGGCAGGGTGGAGCAAAATAGAGCTTGCGACAAAGCTTTTTGGTTAGTACTGAATTTCTGACTCCTAAGTTGCTCTTCTTTATGAACAAAAATGAATTTCCCCTCTTTCTTTGTCGCCCTCTTAGAACTGTAAAGCTGCAAGGTTGTATTTAAATGGGTTTTTTAAAAATCATTTTTAATTGTTCATTGGCATTTTATTGTTTTAATGGTTTATTCTTAGCTGTAAGCTGCCCAGAGACCTTGGGTAGTAGGCGCCATACAAGCTGTATGTATGTATGTATGTATGTATGTATGTATGTATGTATGTATGT
>JAHTLZ010000007.1:47972375-47999185 GCA_023846285.1 Phrynocephalus versicolor | reverse complement strand
GGTTTACAACATGGAATAACAGGACAAGCTAACAAAGGGATACATTTAAAAAACCAAAATACAAGGAGCATAATATACATAAATTAACAACAATAAACTAAAATTAAGCTAAAATGAAGATAAAAATAGCAGGAGATTGATAAAACAGGAAAAAAAGAGAGAAGATAAGCGGTTAAAATAATAGTGTCTTACTGGATGTTTGAGAAATCAGGAAAGGCGGTTCTATACAACCAGGTTTTCAACAATTTTTTAAAAAATTGAAGCGAGGGTGCCAGTGAAATTTCAGGAAGTAGATAGTTCCATAACTGGGGAGCAACCACCAAGAAGGACCTTTGTTACAACTTTCCGGGCCTCCCTCGGGGTTGGGACTCTGGTGTCCTGCCTGGCTGGCACGGGTGATCCTGGCAGTTCTTCTTGGGAGGAGTCACTCTATCAGATACTGAGGTCCCAAACCGTTTCCCCCCCCCCCTTATTTTATGTGCTTTTAATATTGTTAGCCGCCCAGAGTTCCCGCCAGGGAAGATGGGCGGGATATAAGCCTATAAAATAAATAAATAAATAAATAAATAAATAAATAAATAAATAAATAAATAAATAAATAGGGCTTTGTACACTATGTTAACATCAAAACCTTGAAGTCAATGTGGTAGCATACCGGCAACCAGTACAGAGCTGCCAGCATGGGGGTAATATATTGATGCCTTTTTTGCCCCGTTAGAAGTACAGCAGCTGTATTCTGCACTAGCTGCAATCTCCACATTAAACTCAAGCGCAGCCCCACGTAGAGAGCACTACAGTAGTCTATTCTCGAGATTACAAGTGCATGAACCAACACAATTAACACCCTGATGTCAGGGAAGGCCCGCAGCTGGGCAATCCTCTGCAGTTGATAACGAGCGGAATGGACCACTGACGCCACCTGGTTTTCCATGGAAAGCACTGGTCCTCTTTTTCAGTAGGAAAAGAGAAGGAATATGAGATGTGTTGACTCAAGAAATTAACCTATTATTAGTTTCCAAGACCTGAGCAGAATTTATTGGAAAGGACAACATTGCTATGAGCTAGAGGGGCACTGGTATAGACAGCAGGAAGAAAGACAATTTAATATGAGGTGTTGTGAAAGCTGTTAATGATATTTGGGAAGTTATTAGCCCATATAGTCAACACATTTCAGATGTAAACTGATAACACAGAGTAAATATTGACAGGTTTTAGGCAACAAAACTGCCCCCAAGGCACAAAGCATAAATAAATAAATAAATAAATAAATAAATAAATAAATAAATAAAGTCAGTTTCAGAATATTATACGCATTCTTCTCTTTCCTGTTTGGCCAGGAAAGAATCAAAACATTGAAAAGTTAACTAGGAGTCAATAAACTGGATTCTTATTGACAGGGTCAAGCATTCAGATTTTCCCAGTAGTGGAGTTGATTTCCTCTTTGAAAATATATAAGGGGAGACTGGTTTCAGAGAGAATGTGAGAGAACATTTACTAAAGGTACACGGCAAAATTTCTCTGGAGGACTGTCACTGTCACTGCATAATTTTCTTTAAAGAAAACCATTTTAACACTTTAAAGAAACCTGTCTTTTCTGTCTGTTTTGTGACCTTCCTCTCTGAATACCCACCCCAACAAATGTATATAAAGTTTCATTTCATGAAGCTCTTGTTGACCATTTATCAATGTATTTACTTGAAATATCCACCTTTCTCCAAAAAAAAAAGGATGCAAGGCAACTTGCAACATTAAAAAAACAGCTAAAAATAAAAAAAAACCATTCACATATTAAAATAATACTATGTAAGAATGAACATACATTATCAATAAATTGATAAATGGTCAACAAAACCTTCTGTTCTTCGGCTGCCTAGATGCACCTAAGCACATTAGATGTTTCCTATTTCGGAGGCTAAGCAGGGTTGGCCCTGGTCAGTACTTGGATGGGAGACCACCAGGGAATCCCAGGTGCTGTAGGTGCCTGGAGTAGGAACTGGCAAACCACTCCAGTATTCCTGCCAAGAAAATTCCATGGACATGAGGGTCACGAAGAGTCGGTCAGGACTGTAACGATACAACACACACATGCTCATTCTTATAACAAAGTGACTTTTCCTTTTTTCAGTGGACTTTTTTGAGGATCAATATTTCAGTCCCTGTAGTCGTGTAAGGAATGTAAGATGGGTGCATGCTGGTATGTAAGGTATACGCATGCTTGGATTGGTATAAAGTAAAGAACTAGTGTGTGAGACAGAGTGAGAGCTGAAGATGAACCACAGAACAAAGGCATGATGGGACTCTGGGAACCTGATGATGAGACTCAAACTCTTCACTGAGTTGAGCTCAAGTGTTGTGCCTTGACCTATTGAACTATGCTTTCAGCATCCTGGCAGACACGAGCTATTGTTGGCAGTTTGGACTTCGGAGAAGCATGATCCTGTTACGGGAGTCTTCCCAACAGGATTGTAGACTTGTCTGTGATAAGGACATGGATAATTCCAACTAAGAGCATCCCATGGGTGATGGGGCCCACCAACCCAGGAAAGGACAAAGAAACATCCTGAACCCATGCTCAGCTGACAAGTTGCCCAAAAAGGATACAAATAGAGAACTCAGGCAGATGGAACTTTGTACTCTGAGACCAAAGTTTTGCCCTCTTCCTTGAAGCCTGGACACCACAACCTCTCTTGTGGTGAGTATGAATGACACATATGAATGGGATGTATGAATGTTGATTGCATTGTGTGAATGAAACCCCTATTATTAGCTCTGTAACTAGTGGGTAATAAAGTATATACACTTGCACCTAGGAGAGTATGTAATGGGGTCTTTTGCTGACTATATTTTTGCTCTCCTTGGGATATAAAAGAACCAATGATCACATACATAAGTGAGCACTTAGAGCAGCCTGGATTCTTTTCAAAGGGGAACATTTCAAAGGGTCCAAACATTCTCATCTAAGATAAGCAATTTTGATCAGATTTTGATCAGATTTTGATCAGATTTAATACTGGAGATATTTAGGGTCACATATTTCTCAATGGTTTGGGGGACTCTTCAAAAATAAATAAACTTGAAAATCCTTGGCTCAGTTCAGCTGCAACTGAGCTAGATTTGGTGCTGATCTGTGAACCTATTTTAAAATTTATCATTTTTTTTGTTTGGGCTGCCTACATTTTTAGAATTGCCCTATAAAATGTTGGTCAGTACAAAATCCTTGCAGCAATAATTAAGAAGTTGTGTTCTGGAAGTACAGTTCCTAAAATCCTCCAACTCAATTACTAGTGGCCATGCTGGCTGGAGTATTCTGCGAAAAATTTTAAAAAAATAATATTTCCAAGTTCTGGTTTGAACAGGATGACATCATGAGTGAATTTCATTACATTTAATCTAAAGAATTCTTTGGACTGAGAAAGTTACCAGATAAGAAGTAATGAGGTGAATGGATGAATACCAAGAAAATCATAAGGCATGTGGCATGGAGAAAGTGGGAATATGTCAGTCACAGGACAAGAAATGAAAAACCCAGCTTGTTATAGCTGATAATTCAAGGTAAAAGAAATGGGGGTGGAGAAATGTGCAGAAAGAGCTTCGAAAAATGTTTTGACCAAAAAAACTTAGAGATTGGCTTAGATACAACTCAATGTCATTTTGATCTCCTCAGAATAGTCACAATAACAAAATAAAAAGAGATCAGAATGCAGGTGTTGTACCTACTATTTATCAACCATTATGCAACATTAAGGCTGATACTTATGTACATCTCATCGCTGTTCGCAGTCCCGCTTGGGACTGGTACAAAGTAATCTAACCTCACGTCCATTGCAGGACGAGGGGAGTTCGTCATGACCACGCCCCCTGAACTGCGATTTAAGCGGGATGAGAGATTTCTCTCCCTGGCCTCGGGAATCTGCTCATCACGCTTCTCGTTCCGCGACGAGTGGCCGTGAGGTAAGGCTCGTCACCCAACGTGCCATTCTCCACCTAGTGGCAGGAGTGCGAGGTGTCATTCACCAGTACATTCCCTATGGAGTCAGCAACGCAGAGCAGAGAGATTAAAAGACAAATGCCTCAAACTTAGCTCTGTAACGCATTGAAGGCAAGGCTTCGGAGAATCGAAATATCGAAAAAAAGAAGGTCAGGCCGGAAAAAAACCCTGGAGAACAAAGGCATGGAATTTCACATCTCATCACGGAACGAGGACATTCGGTAGCAGTCATGCCGGTATCATCTATCACGCCCGTGCATACACAGGAACAGGGACTGAACCGCAAGAAGACCATGTGACTGCGACCGACATCAACACGCAACAAACTTACTCCCGGGACAAGAATGGACGCGAAGTAACCGTCAAAGACTGCCTTTTGTGACTTTGAGATGTTGTGGGACTTTTACAAGTCTGAACAAAGTTGACAAACATCTCCTCCTCTTCTTATTTATCCATGATAAAGTCTTCAAAATAAACTAACCCAGTTTGTCTATGTCTAAGTACCTTCTTTCATTAGAGCAATGGTCCCCAAGCTTGTTCTTGGACTGCAGTCCCAAGAAGCCTTCCCCACCAGCTCTGCTGGCTGGGGTTTCTGGGAGTTGCAGAGCAAGAAAATCTGAGGACCGAAGGCTGGGAAGCTATGCATAAAAGGAAACATCTAAGGATCTAAGGCAAGCAAGCTGAAAAATAACAGTCTACCTAAACAGGATTACCTCCTATTCCAAAAGAAGCATTTCAATTTGTTACTTTCTGATTGTAGCAGGCTACCATTTGCTCCTGTCCTTACAGATCACAAATATTTGCTCTCCTTCTCTCTCCTGGCTCAACAATAATATTTTCTTAAAGCCTGACACTCCGTTGTAATTTTGGATGTACCTGTGTTCTCTTCCGACTGGTTGAAGCCGCAGATCTGGCAAATACTGCGAACCCACTTGTTCATGTCATCCTCTGTTTCGGCCACAAGGTAGAAGGTTCTTTCGCTGGTCTTGATGTCGAAGACAAAACTGTCCTGCAGTTCCTTCTTGTTGAAAGTAAGACCAGCATCAACCTGTTCACAGAAATTGAGGTTGATGACACGTAAGGGCTTCTTGGCATGGTCATTCTTGTAGTATTCCAGCACGTCTGGGTCTCCGCTCATCCGGCCGCTACGAAGGACAAACCATCGTTTCTTCCATGCCTAGAAGAGAGAAAAGCAATACAGTAACCATTTGAACTCTAGTAATATCCGTCTGATAGGTTATAACATTTACTTTCTTTGTTCGTTTATTTATTTTGGAGAATAAGCATCAGAATTCCCAAACCAGTGTGGGCACTAGCAATGGAGATATGTTATCTTGATGGAGATGTGTTATCTCCAGGCTTAAAACCGGGGTACTTCAAGGGCCAGATGCAGGGGAGTGGTATCAGGAGACAGAGATCTAGTCTCGTGCGCTCCCAGACACATCTGGTGGAGCCACTGTGAGATACAGGAAGCTGGACTAGATGGGCCTTTGGCCTGATCCAGCATGGCTCTTCTTATGTTCTTAATTTGGCGTCCATGGACAGGAGCACCCCATCTTGCCATTTCATGATATGGTACCCCTCTCCTGTTCGAACTGTGAGCTGCCTATTATCACCAATCATATTTATGAGAGTGTTATGGAACTTGTGTAGCTCAGCTGGATCAGGGTTATGGTACAGTCATACCTCGGATAACAAATGCCTTGGATAGCAAATGTTTCGGATAACAAATGGAAATTTCCGGGCATAGGCCTGCCTTGGATAACAAATGTTTCAAAATGCCTTGCAACAAAAAAGTGTACCCAGGATGCATTGTGCGTGCGTGCACACACACACACACACACACACACACACCATAGTTTGTGGAGGGGTAGGAGGAGTTAGAGCATTTTTTTCATGGTGTTTTGGAGCCATCTGGACATTTTCTGCTGATGAATTCAGCAGGTAGAGAGTTAGTTTTTATTAGTCTCTGCACTGCTTTTCTTTGCATTTTGGCAGGGACAGGCTGGAGTAGTTTTGCTGCTTGTTTTTGTGTCTGTTTGCATCCCCCTCCCGATTGCATTTTTGGTGGGAAAAGGCTGGGTTAGTCTTGCTGCTTTCTTTTCTCCATGTTTGCATTGCACTGTGGTGTGTGTACTGTATGTGTTCTGTGTGTGTGTGTTCCAGCACTGCATGCCTTTAAAGTACACTTTATAAAGAGGTCTGGAAAACCCCACAGGTTTTTTGCCTTTTTTCGGACCTCCAGAATGGATTAATCAGTTTCCCATTCATTTCAATGGGAAACCACGGTGTGGATAACATTTTTTTTTCAGATAACAAATTGCCTCTGGGAACAAATTAAATTTGTTACCAGAGGTATCACTGTACTTGGATAGCTCAGTGGCTCGGGTATCTGACAGCGCCGCACCTTGGAAACGTCGAAAAGTAACTCAGATTTGACGTGACAGCACATGACAATGTTTATTATGGAACTTGCAGTCCAAGATGTCACTTTGCCAAGCTCTGGTCCAGTCGGATTAGGAGAGACTTTCAGTCAGAGATCTTTCTCGTCACGCCTCTCCAATCCTGACGGCAAGCATCAGGGACTCAAGCTGGTATTTTCTGCATTCAGAAGCAGGCAAGTTGGCCACCGAGCTAGCTTTCTTTCCCCAGGGTATGAATGAACCATCAGTAGGACTGTCCAGAAGTGCATCGCATCAAAATGGCAGCAATCCAAACGCAGCAGGTGCAGAAGACAAAGGGCACCCCTAGAAAAGGTGCCAATTCCACATCTGTACGCACGTCCCATCCCCCCACTATTCCAACATGAGCTTGTCTCAGTCTGCATTAGATAAATCTGCTCAATTGTGTTTGGTTTAAGAAATCATCTTGGGTGGCCACAGAGGCCCGTTGGCAATGGCTAGTGTGCTTGGCACCTAACCCCAAAAGAGAGGCATGCATGGAAGTATATTACAAATAAACAAACAAATACATAAATAACCATTTGTCTTATCATATGATCTCATGCTCCTTTACTAATGTGAGTTTTATATGGATTACTATGCATGATTACATTGACTGATTTCATAAGAACACGAGTGTTACCCGTGTTAGTTTGCACCCCTCATAATGGATTTTTTTTCCTTTTTGCATGCTCCTTGTAGCTTTAATGTTGTCTTAATGTTCTAAGATGCTTTTTCTAATTCCATGTTCTTAACTTGAATATGTCTTAAAAGTTCTGGGCTGCATATTACCCCTCATTACTGTTAGCCACTTTGGGTTGTTTTCCAAGGAGATAGATGGGGTAAAATATTCTAAATAAATAAATAATTGTATAAGCTTCAATGAGTTCAAAACAACGAGTGCATCTTGGGGGAAGCCAACAATGCATTCATTTAACACGGCAATTTTACAGGTCAAAACTACCTATCCTCTCCAAAACACTGTAAAAGTGTTCACTGGCTCCTTTCAGAGCACATCATCTTAAAAACAGCAAAGGAACCCCAAGTAATTAAGTTCAATCATCCAGTAAAAAATGTTAGGTTTGTGCTGCTGGTATTCATAAGTTTCTTTCCTGCACCTGTAAGATTTCTGTAGAACTGTCAGATATGAGAAATGGCTACAGTGCCGGAGGACTGGAGGATAGCGGATGTCACACCAATTTTTTTTTTAAAGGAAGGAGGGGGGACCCGGGAAACTACAGGCCAGTTAGCCTTACGTCTGTCCCAGGGAAGATGATGGAAAGCTTCATCCAAGAGAAAATCTTAAAACACATAGAAGAACAAACCTTGCTGAGGAAAAATCAGTATGGCTTCTGTAAGGGTAAGTCTTGTCTGACAAACCTCTTAGAATTCTTTGAAAAAGTCAACAGCCATGTGGATTTGGGTGAAGTGGTGGATATTGTCTATCTTGATTTTCAGGAAGCTTTTGACACAGTCCCACACCAAAGGCTGCTGAGAAATTTGCACAGTCAGGGGATAAGAGGGCAGGTCCTCTTATGGATTGAGAACTGGTTGACATCCAGGAAACAATAGAGTAGGTGTCAATGGGCAGTTTTCACAATGGAGTGAGGTGAAAAGCGGTGTGCCCCAGGGATCTGTCCTGGGACCAGTGCTTTTCAATCTGCTCATAAATGACCTGGAGACAGGGATAAGCAGTGAGGTGGCCAAGTTTGCGGATGACATGAAACTTTTCCGTGTGGTAAAAACCAGAGAAGATTGTGAAGAGCTCCAGAAGGACCTTTCCAAACTGGGGAAATGGGCTGCGGAATGGCAAATGTGTTTCAATGTAGGAAAATGTAAAGTAATGCATATTTGAGCAAAAAATCCAAACTTTATCTTTCAACTCATGGGCTGAGTTATCCGTGACGGATCAGGAAAGAGATCTTGGTGTGCTGGTGGACAGCTCAATGAAGGTGTCTACCCAGTATGTGGCAGCGGTGAAGAAGGCCAATTCCATGTTAGGGATTATCAAAAAGGGGATTGAAAATAAAACTGCCAACATTATAATGGCATTGTACACAACGATAGTAAGGCCGCACCTGGAGTATTGTGTACAATTCTGGTCAACGCATTTCAAGAAAGACATAGTGGAACTGGAAAAGGTGCAGAAGAGAGCGACTAAAATGATTACTGGGCTGGGGCACCTCCCTTATGAGGAAAGGCTAAAACATTTGGGGCTCTTTAGTCTGGAAAAAAGGTGCCTGAGGGGGGATATGATTGAGACGTACAAAATTATGCAGGGCATGAGTAAAGTGGATAGAGGGAAGCTTTTCTCCCTCTGACAAAATACCAGAACTAGAGGACATCCACTCAAACTGAGGGTTGGGAGAGTGAGAACAGACAAAAGAAAATATTTTTTACCCAGCGTGTTGTTAGTCTGTGGAACTTCCTGCCACAGGAGGTGGTGATGGCATCTGACCTGGATGCCTTCAACAGGGGATTGGACAGATTCCTAGAGGAAAAGTCCATCACAGGTTACAAACCAGGATGGAGATGTGTAATCTCCAGTCTTAAAACTGGGGTACTCCCAAGGGCCAGATGCAGGGGAGTGGTATCAGGAGACAGATATCTAGTCTCATGCGCTCCCAAATGCAATTGGTGGGACCAATGTGAGATACAAGAAATTGGACTAGATGGGCCTTTGGCCTGAGCCAGCATGGCTCTTCTTATGAGAAACCTTGTTTTGGGAGGTGGTGGGGATGGTTGGAATACAGTGCCCAGTGGGGACAAACCAGCTATACACTTCTGAGATTGTATTCCAAATTAAAAAACAACAACAACCTCCAAACATTTCCCATCTCCGAGAGAAGCCGCCAGACCATCTGGAAACGTCTCCCGGCAGGTTTGGGATGACATTAAAAGGCAGAGCAGGCGAGAAAAACAAGAGTCGAACCACAGGGCCTCATTTACTAAAACATTCATTCTAGAGGGGGTGTGGAGGGTCACTGAAATAAACAGGCCTTGCACCAGATGATGCATAAATTAGAGGGGGAGATAGATTTTGCTGCCTCATGCACCAATATTTCTTGGACGGGCCTTGGACGAGCTGGAAGTAACCTTGAATGGCCAGTCAATGGCAAACACTTTGATTTGCGAGCACTGTCGCTGAGCCCTGAGCCAGGACGACCAAGGGTTGAGCAGGAAGGTTTGCCAGAGTTTGATCTGAATAACATTTATTTAGTACATGTGTCTCCCACAATGCCTTCCAAGAGGTTCTACACAAATCTGGAGTCTGGGATAAAACGCTGTTTTATCTGAACAAAACAGAACTGCGCCATGTGCAGAGAAGCTGAAAATTAATAATTCAATTTATATTCTGCTTCTTCCCCAGCCCTAAAGTTCAGGGATCTAAAGTCAATTACAAGAATGCGATGGGGTCCAGGGTGACATAGACACACATATTTTAAAAATGCAATGAAACATATAGGCTAGCTTCTCTTTAGAGAAAAAAGATGGTTGGAACAGCAATATTAGAACAGCTGCTCTTTTCCCCCAATCTCATAACCAGGCAATGGGACGGCCAACCAACTTATAAAGAAGAACCGCTTATGGAATTACCATTGTGTGTATAGTTTCCCCCAGTACCATCTTGGTCATAAGAAAAGGAAAGTGTTCTGCTTATATACCGCCCCATAGTGCTTAAAGCACTCTCTGGGCGGTTTATAACTTAATTATGCAGGCTACACACTTTACAAGCCTGGTACTCACTTTACTGATCTTGGAAGGAGAGAAGGCATAATCCACCATAAGCTACCTGGGATTGAACACCAGGTCTTGAGCAGATTTTAGCTGCAGTATGGCTGTTTAACCACTGCCCCATGCAATTAACTTGGCATCAACTTAAAAGTGGTTTTTAAAATTTCAAAACACTAAATACATATTAAGAATGATTGGTTGTGGGAAAGGAAGGAAAAAAAGGAAAGGTGAGTACCCCTTGTTAAAAATCCTTTTCTTCACAGCCTGCAGTAGGTTGTTTCTTTAATTTAGCAGTAACAAATGTGGCTGGCTAGGTAGCAACGTTGTTCAGGTTCAGGTATCTGGCAGTGGGGCCAAAGGCTGGGTGTTTGATTCGCCACTGTGCCTCTGGGGACTAGAGCCAGCCTGTGTAGCCTTGGGCAAGCTAAACAGTCCCAGGCCTCCCCCCCCCCAGAAGAAGGGAAGGGCAAACACTTCTATTTATTCTCTACTTAGAAAACCCTAGAAAGGGTCACCATGAGTCAGAATTGGCTTGATGGCATCCGATTATTAATATTATTATTCAAAAATACCAAACACTGAAGATCAAAATTATAAACAACAAACAGCAGCAGCAGCAGCAGCAGCAGCAACAACAACAACAACAACAAACTAGACATGATAGAGTGGCAAAATTAGTGTACTGGTTGTTATGCCAAATTTCGGACCCCTATGTACATTTGTCAGGTACCCTTGATTCGCTCAGTTATCCAGCCACCTATGTTACTGCTTAAGCAAGGAAAATAAATAATACGACTGCTCTTTGTTACATTATTTGCAAAAGGTCTATTCTTCTGCTCTTATGTCCCACAACCAGTATGTTGTAATAAGTACCATCATTCATTGCAGCCTGATGGCTTGGAAGAAGCCAATCCCTTCCAATGTTTACTCCATTATTTCAGGAGCTATCCAAGGTGCTGCGGGATAGTCTATCTCTCGGCTATCCTATAAAGTTCAGGCTGAAACACACAGGGAATTTAACGACCAGTGCTCTCGTTGTTTGTGAGGTGCTTCTTCTAAGTTCAGAGTGCATAGCACCAGGGCGATTAACACAGGACAGCTTTACGTTTTCCACAATATTCTCGACAAAAGCATCGCTCCAGGGCATGGTGGAGAAAGATGTCTGTCATGTGTTGGCTGACCCTGGACCTATCTAGAGCATTTGTGAGAGACCACGGCACTGTATCTGGAGGATGGCAATTTAAAAGCTTCTCTACTCCACCACCGCACCCCAGTAGACAATTTATGAGCCTCCAAATGTTTGGCTGCCCTTAACAATATCTTAGTCTCCTGAGCACAATGCATCTGTTTTGTATGTAGGGAAGAGCCAGTTGACTGTCGTTCAAACGGCGGGCTGTTTCTCAGATCGTGCATTTGTGGAATACATATGGCCCCAGATGCTAGAAACAGACAACAGGGACTAGAGTTAGAATTTTAAAAGTGTGAAACAGCGCTGGCCTTTAATCTAGGTTGTCAAGGGAGTGCTGACGTGATCTACACAGATCTTCAACAAACAGCTGTTACAGCTGAAGTGGTGCATTTTTATTTGCTATCTTTTTCAGCCCATGAAATGAAAACACACTGCAACGGAAAGCTTTTTTTTTTTTGAGGGGGGGCTGACGTTCACACAGTATAGATGGGTTCAAAATTTTACCTCCCTTTCCACTTCCAAATATCCCGGAACTGTTTTATTTAATTACTTAATGTGTTTACTTATTTACACTATTTGCATGCTGGTTTGGCTGGGCAAATACCATAAAATCAAAAATGCCACCCGCCCTTGCCAACATAGACAGTGGTGAGCAACCCTGATAATTTATTTACATTATTTCTATACTGGTTTGCTACTAGAACAATTCACAAAGAGGTTCTAAACAACAGCTATTGAAGATAAACAGCAATTCAATGCAACAGCTAAATAAATATTGTGATGGGGTTTCTGCACGGCAGGGGGTTGGACTAGATGGCCCTTGAGGTCTCTTCCAACTCCATGATTCTATGATTCTATGATTATATGAAATATCCCAATTAATTAATTTTCTGTTTTGATTAATTCTATTTTGTATCCATCAACTACTCTCATCAGCCACCTATTATTTTTGTAGTTTAATTATCTTTTGAAAGTTATTGCATAGTGTATGATGCCTTATTGGTATTTCCACCTGTGTTTTTATTATTATATTACAGTGGAACCTTGTATAACAAACAGTTTGTATAACATAAAATCTGAACAACATAAAAAATTCCAGAGATAGGGTAAATTTGCTTAACATAATCACCTATACAACATAAAAATGAGATTACTCTCTTTTCAATGCATTCCTATGGGAGCAAATTAATTCCTTTATACAAGTTACTTACCACTGTATTACATTATTTATTACATTATTTTTATTTTATTTTATTTTATTTTATTTATTTGATTCATATACCGAAACCATCTAACAAAAAAAACTGCTCTGGGCGGTTTACATACATAAGCAAAATACAAAAACAGATTAAACAACTTTAAATAGTAGTAAATAAAAAACTAATCAACCAGAGCAACATAAGCTAAATAATTAAATCATCATAATAAAAAGAACAAATAAACAAGCACAAATACAATAAATCAAAGCCATTTAACAAATCAAAATAAGAACAGATGGGAAAAAATAAAGAACTAATAGAAATTACATTTTGTTTTGTTAGTCACTTAGAGTAGCGGCTCTGCTTCTGGTCGGGTGAAAGAAAGAAAGAAAGAAAGAAAGAAAGAAAGAAGGAAAGAAAGAAAGAAAGAAAAAGAAATGGTTCTTCAGGGCCATATAAGATATTTGCTACATGAGGTAAAGAATAAGACCTCATGTGTGCACTTTCTCTCTCACACACAGAATTGAACTGGGCTGACAAATGAATTTCTTTTGTCAACACTAATTAAGTGAGCTCATCTTCCATGACTCCTGAGGACAGCATGCAACTTTAAGGCATACGGGCAAGACCATCTGGTACACACAACTTTGTTGGTCCAGGAGAGGGGGAACTGGAGGGCAACTTAGAAGAAATGCAGGGCGAGATGGCTACCTCTGCCTCCTAACAGCAGCTGTTTTCCATGGTTTCCTCCACTTTGCCTAATGGTAGGGATGGACCCGCTTCTTACACTGACCAACCAAGGAATTCCATGAGCAGAACATCAAGACAAAGGGCCTGTCATCGTTTTTCTTCCCCCCAAAAAATTGTCTTCAAAGGCTCATTGCCTCTCAACATGATGATCGTTCTGTTGGGCTAGCATAAAAAATAGCCAACAACTTCTCTCATCGCTGCTTGGCTACCATGAGTAATAGCTGCCCACTTCCCATTAATTTAAATAATCTAATGGTCCTTGTAACATCATATCAAACTGCTTAACAGTATGGCTGACTTGAACTGTTTCTTAGCTCCTCTGCTCCCCACATTGCTTTTCTAATGCACTTACTCCACCTTTTTCCTGGTCTTCCCACCATTTCCCCCCTTGCTTCAACAGCTGAAAGCCACAATATGGAAAAGTTACATTTTTGAACCCCCAGAATATCCTATCTAGCATACTGTATATCTTTTCTAAGCTTTAAAGAAAGCCATGTAACACTAAGTAAGGCAAGATGACACCATTTGGTGACAGAAGGGTGCCTGGGATCTTGTAAGAAACAGTCTGGTAGCAAGTGATGCGCTATGAAGGACCGTTCTCTGACTAAAACTCTGGAAAATCACTACTGATAAGAATTTATTTATTTATTTATTTATTTATTTATTTATTTATTTATTTATTTATTTATTTAACTTATATGCTGCCCACTACCCAAAGGTCTCTGGGCGGCTTACAATCCAAAGAATAAAACAATTTAACAAGTCACCAGGCCCGGATGGCATCCACCCAAGGGTTATTAGGGAACTGAGAAATGAAATTGCAGATCTCTTAACGGTTATATGCAACTTGTCTCTTAAAACGGCCACAGTGCCGGAGGACTGGAGGATAGCAGATGTCACACCAATTTTTAAAAAAGGAAGGAGGGGGGACCCAGGAAACTACAGACCGGTTAGCCTTACATCAGTCCCAGGGAAGATAGTGGAAAGCCTCATCCAAGAGAAAATCTTAAAACACATAAAAGAGCAAACCTTGCTGAGAGAAAATCAGCATGGCTTCTGTAAGGGTAAATCTTGTCTGACAAACCTTTTAGAATTTTTGAAAAGGTCAACAGGCACGTGGATTTGGGTGAACCGGTGGATATAGTCTATCTGGATTTTCAAAAGGCTTTTGACACAGTCCCTCACCAAAGGCTGCTGAGAAAATTGCACAGTCAGGGGATAAGAGGGCAGGTCCTCTTATGGATTGAGAACTGGTTGAGATCCCGGAAACAAAGAGTAGGTGTCAATGGGAAATTTTCACAATGGAGAGAAGTGAAAAGCGGTGTGCCCCAGGGCTCGGTCCTGGGACCGGTGCTTTTCAATCTGTTCATAAATGACCTGGAGACAGGGACAAACAGTGAGGTGGCCAAGTTTGCAGATGACACAAAACTTTTCCGTGTGGTAAAAACCAGAGAAGATTGTGAAGAGCTCCAGAAGGATCTCTCCAAACTGGGGGAATGGGCTGAGAAATGGCAAATGTGTTTTAATGTAACCAAATGTAAAGTAATGCATATTGGGGCAAAAAATCCAAACTTCATCTATCAACTCATGGGCTCTGAGTTATTCGTGACGGATCAGGAAAGAGATCTTGGTGTGTTGGTGGACAGCTCCATGAAGGTGTCTCCCCAATGTGTGGCAGCGGTGAAGAAAGCCAATTCCATGCTAGGGATTATCAAAAAAGGGACTGAAAATAAAACAGACAACATTATAATGCCATTATACAAAGCAATAGTAAGGCCCCACCTTACTATTGTATTGTGTACAATTCTGGTCACTGCATCTCAAGAAAGACATAGTGGAACTGGAAAAGGTGCAGAAGAGAGCGACTAAAATGATTACCAGGCTGGGGCACCTCCCTTATGAAGAAAGGCTAAAACATTTGGGCCTCTTTAGTCTGGAAAAAAGGCGCTTGAGGGGGGATATGACTGAGACATACAAAATAATGCAGGGTATGAGTAAAGTGGATAGAGGGAAGTTCTTCTCTCTCTCCCAAAATACCAGAACTAGGGGACATACACTCAAATTGAGGGCTGGGAGAGTAAGAACTGACAAAAGAATTTTTTTTTCACCCAGCGCGTTGTAAGTCTATGGAACTCCCTGCCACAGGATGTGGTGATGGCATCTGGCCTGGATGCCTTCAAAAGGGGATTTGACAGATTCCTGGAGGAAAAGTCCATCACAGGTGACAAACCATGATGGAGATGTGTAATCTCCAGGCTTAATACCGGGGTACTTCATGGGCCAGATGCAGGGGAGTGGTATCAGGAGACAGATATCTAATCTCATGCGCTCCCAAACGCATCTGGTGGGGCCGCTGTGAGATACAGGAAGCTGGACTAGATGGGCCTTTGGCCTGATCCAGCATGGCTCTTCTTATGTTCTTATGTTCTTAATTTAAAATAGTTAAAAGTAAAATATCAATAAATCATCAATAAAAACCTTACACTAAAATCTTTATTCTAAAATTGTCATCAGCGGACCCACAATCTATATTATATCAATTAAAAACCTTCTGGAACAGGTAGGTTTTTACGTGGCGCTGGAATGTAATCGGGGTTTCGCGCCAGGTGGATCTCGATCGGGAGGGCATTCCATAGCTTGGGAGCTGCTGCCGAGAAGGCCCTATGTCTACAGGCCATCCCTCTCACCTCCTTGAGGGATGGCTCTTTCAAAAGGGCCCCCTGGCTCAATCTTAATTGCCGGGTAGGTTCGTATATACCATAGTAGGTCACAGATGGGAAAATCCAGGCCCTGTGTTAATTCCAAATGCCCATTACAAGTAATCAGTTCAAATGCTGGGCAAGAAGAATTACAGTGAACCCTCATATAACAAATGGTTTGTATAACATAAAATCTGTACAACATAAAATATTCCAGAGATAGGGGAAATTGGCTTAACAGAATCGTCTATGGGGCAAATCTGTACAACATAAAAATGGTCACAATTAGGGTGAAGACTCCAACATAGCTTTATTTGTATTCTGTTTGTATTTTTTATTTTCGGTCCTGTCAAACTGGTATTTTAATTATACTGATGCTGGGATTGTTGTAAATGCCCAGAGTGGCCTTAGGCCAGATGGGCAGTATAAAAATAGAATGAATGAATGAATGAATGAACGAATGCCCCCCATCTGCCCACCCCCAAGCCAACAAAGTCATTCATAGTCCCAGACTGCATGAAAACACATAATCTGATTTGATATAAATTCAGCTTCAATGATATTCGTAAGAGCAATGCTTGGAAAAGTTAGATAGAGATGCTCAGATTTGTGGTTTTGGGACAAACATTCCAGAAACCTCCAGGCAGAAATGCTAGATGAGGAATTCCATGAGCTGTGGTCCAAAGAAACCTGTAAATCTGCACAGATCTATTGTTAGAATTTTGGGGATGAGTTTCAGAATACCCAAGGCAGTGACCATGCTATCCTAGGAGTTCTGAGACCTGGCTTTCAACAATAATAGCAATAACAACAGCAGCAGTGAGCCCTGAATAAGAATAAGGCAAGTGCAGATTAGGGGGTCTAAATCTACATTGCCTGAGCACCCTAGGACCTCGTCCCCAGCATGATCTCTGCCCCAGAGGTGCTCCTTACATTGATGCTCCTCGTCACTTTCTCCTACATATGAAGACACAGGACAAGAACTAGTTGTCCCAACCTTGGATTCCCAGATGTTCTTGAACGAAAACTCCCAGAAGCCTTCGCCACTAGCTGTGCTGGCCAGGATTTCTGGGAGTTGTAGTCCAAGCACATCTGGGAGCCCAAGGTTGGAAACCACAGTATGTAGGGAGAACAACAACTAGGGTTGCAGAAGGACTCATCACCTCTAAGGTGTCCTAGCCAGGACAGATTAAGCAGAGAATGGAAATAACATGTCGTAACTTAACAACACTGCCAGCCATGTGTCACTGTTTGGGTTAATGGGTAGGTAACAATGCTATTTTCAAGGAACAGTATTAGGAGCTGTAACATCATTAAGGTTTAGCGTAGCAAGTAATGTTTACTTATTATTCCCAAACATTGGCTTTTAGGAGGTCATTTGAAACAGATTTAAGGGATCTACTGTATTTTTAAGTGTATTTAATAGCACTAATATGAAAAGAAGCATAAAAATGGTGTGTCAGCAACGCATTACTCGCTCATTGCGCTCTAGTACTACTAAATGATGAGAAGGAGTGCGTGCGTGTGTGTGTGTTGTGTCGTTACAGTCGTGACCGACTCTTCGTGACCCCATGTCCATGGAGTTTTCTTGGCAGGAATACTGGAGTGGTTTGCCAGCTCCAGAAGGAGAGCAAATAGTAATTTACTTAAAAAATAAATCTGAGCTCTGGTGTTTACAGGAATGGTTTTTAATGGGGTCCCCAAACACTTTGCCCATATCTTATCCTGATTGGAAAAACTGTCCTACTGCTTAGCCCAGTTCCACAATCCTTCATATTGGGGACAAGAGTTTAAGTCCCCTTTGTTTACTTTTTGATTTGTGCAGAAGTTACTAAGGGTGGAAAGTCGATATTAACAAGCCCTTCAGTCCTTGGGGGGAAAACACTGCCTCCCAGAGTGGCCAGCAAAAGTTGACAGAGTGGCGTCACTTTTTGTGCATGGTATGGTGTATCGAATAGAATTATTTCCCCATTAGGAGGTCACGCTGTTTTGCCACCTGTAATTTTAGATTAAGATGAAGGCCCACTTTGTTCCATGGGACTCAAGTAAAAAAAAAAAAAAAAGGAGAGCTTAGGTTGGCAAACAACCAGGTAGCTAATTGGAACCCAAATGATTAATCAGCTGCTCCCCCCCCCAAGTGATGCCAAGCATGACAGGGCATTATCTTCTAATAACAGGTCTAGTGTCCCTTAGACTTGGCACACAGAGACCTCTACATTGGAGAAACTCAACAGTCATTAAACAGAAGGATGGCCCAACATAGGAGGGGCAACAGCTCAGGACCAGAATCAGCAGTACACCTCCATTTGAAGGACAAAGGGCACTCTTTCAAAGATGAGGATGTACACATATTAGACAAAGAAGAGAGGTGGGTTGAAAGAGGAGTAAGGGAGGCCATTCATGTGAGCATCGAAACCCCCTCCCTCAACAGAGGTGGTGGGCTCCGGCATAGTCTATCTGCTACTTATCAGGCTGTGCTTTCCAAAGTACCAAGACAAATCAAAAAGCCTTCACCACCAAGGCCATAGCTAATGACCCATTCTTGATAGGTTTCAGCACCTTAGGCCATTGTTCACCTTAAGGCTAGGGATACTATTGTCTCCCTAACAAGCCTATTTAGGCCACTGTTCATCTTATGAGCCTAATTCAGGTCAGGGTGACAAAAGGTCAAAGCTGCCTATAAGATGGAGGATTTGCACTAGCTGTATTCAGACCGATGAAGCTGTTTGGATGAACAGCGAAACGTTTCTATCTCTCTATCTCTCTCAAAAAAAGAAGCCCAGTAGCCATGACTCAACTTCCAGATAAACTCACCTGGATGACTGAGAATCTTCACAGACATATTGCACACAACTAAGTTTTTTCCAGAAAAGGAGCCATCTGTGGCACTTGTAATGTGAGTGGTTAGAACCAGCTGGGAGAAGTGGTGTTACGTATTTATTTAAATATTTCCATTGAATCTACCTTTGTCATTAAGAGGCTCAAGAAGCATGGCTCTTGTCTTCCTGACTTTAACCTAGCAACATTGCTGTGTAGCAAATCTAGGCTAAGATGGCCCCATGAGTTTCACAGCTCAGTAGGCACTTGAACTCAGAATCTCCCAAATCAGAGCCCAAAAGGCTACAGTGACACATGCTGCTTGGATTACTGTAACACACTATTTGTGGGTCTGCCTTTGGAGACTTTTCAGAAATGTTAACTGGTACAGAATTCAGTAGCCAGAATACCGACTGGGACCAGATATAGGGAGTATATAATGCCCCTGTTACAATAGCTGCACTGGCTAAAGAGTCCATTTCCAGGTCTGTTTCAACGTGTTGAATCAAGGACTACCCTGAGCACAAACCTACATCTAATGTAGTATAATCTCATCTACTCCATGCTGTTGTGACCAATACATGTACTTACTTCCCCTTCAGAGACAGTATTAGTCTACTGCCAATGGTCAAGGTGATAAGAACTGCAATCCAGTAGCATCTAGAAAGAAGTGAAGATGCCTGTACTGCAGGTAAAACTATGCTCACAGCCTGGGGTTCAATCCCTGGTAGCCGGTTCATGGTTGACTCAGCCTTCCATCTTTCCGAGGTTGGTAAAATGGGTACCCAGTTTGCTGGAGGAGCAATGTGTAGCTTGCATGATTAAACTGTAAACCGCCCAGAGACTACTTGAAGTGGTATGGGGCAGTATATAAGTAGAACCCTTTGCTTTGCTTTTGCTTTTAAATGGTGGTTATACTGCAGTAGTGCAGCCAAAACTCTGCTCACGGTCAGCGTTTGATACCAGCTTGAGGTTTGCTCAGCCTTCCATTCTTCTGGCAAAATGGGTACTCAGCTTGGCAGTGGGGAAATCTGTCTGCACCTTCTATAATTCATGTATCAACAGCCCAGAGAGTGTGCTTTAGGCACTCTGGGGTGGTGTGTAAGCAGGACACTTTGCATTTAAAATGTTAGCCGTAGATTAGGACCACTTTCCCATTCTAAATTCAGTGAACTCATTAGATACAGGGAGCTAAGCAAGGTATGACTTGGTTCGTTCCTAGATAGGAGATGACTAGGAAACAGTAGGAATCTCCCGGTACAGCTGGGAACAAATGACACCTAACCTTGGAGAGCTCCTGCAATGAGAGTTGGAGGTTTGACTCAGCAGAAAGCAAAATCAGATGTTCTCTCCTTCAAGAGGATGTTAAAGAATATACTTTTCAATGAAGCCCTCAGGATAACCTCTCCTGAGTTAAGTCTGTATATAAGACACCTGGCCCCTCCATCACTTAGACTGTAGTTAGAATTGTTCCTGGTTTAATTTTTATTAGTTTGTTAATGTTGGTTTATAGTTTACAGGATAATCTTCCTTTAATTTTCCTTTACTGTAAACTGCCCAGAGTATATAGATACAATAAATAAATAAATAAATTTGCAAGTTAGAAAAATTTAATTCAGCAATGTTTAACCAATAGTAAATTTCTCTCCAAAAATACATTAATTCTTCTCCAGGTGTAGACCCTGTGTGTTTCTGAAACACATATAACCAAAAATTAATTCCATATACCCTTGAAATCATCACATTTCAACATTCCTTTTCTAACCTGAGTTTCACAAGTTAATTTATCATTAATGACCACATTCCACACTTCTTTCCCCCCATTCTTCCATATTCAGTTCAATACTATTGGTCCAATTCTTTGCAAATATCAACCGTGTCACAGTGACCACGATAGTAATTAACGCCTTATTCTGTCATCTCTCAAGGAAGTGAATTCTGCAGTCCTATCAATAACAATCTAGGCGGAAGACAGCTCAGCATAAATCGCAGCAGGCAAGTCTAGGAAACCTGTGGATATTATTTTCTCTGGAGGTACTCTTTGGTAGTTACTTCTCATCCATTTTGTCTCTGTTAGTGTTGCGCTTAGGAGGGGTATAAAAAATGTTACTTCACATCCGTGACGCAACTACTGAAATTTGTCTCGACTATGCCCCCAGAATGGGTGCTAAGTACGACAATACTATACCTGGCGCTGGGGTAGGGTTTTCCCTTGTCACTCTTTGTTCCCGCTTTCTGTTCCGAGACAAGACACCGTGTAGCAACGACATGCAACAAAACATTAGTTTCTCTCAGAAAACTGTGTCCATTTTTTATTGTTACTTTGGCTTTTCAGAAGCGAATATCGAAAAAGAATTTTTTTCACCCTCCTCCCCCAAAAAAGGAAAAAGGAAGCTAGACAAATTCAGTGTTTGTCACGGTACAAGACTGTGAGGTAACACTTGTCATGAGTCAAGTTATCACGACCATGGGAACACTGAAACAGGGACAAAACCACATAATCGCGACCAATGCTGTCACGGTACAAAACTAGTCGCGGAACAAAGAAGGGCGTGAAGTAACTGCCTTTCTAACACAAAGACATGCACCGTCCTCAGTGTAAACTAAACTGCCCTCAGTCCCTTCCAACAAATAGAACCTCCATGGCCAGAAGTGATTCATCATTGATCCCCGGATGTTGGGAACAGTGGATTTGAATTATCCATTGTCTGCCACTGGTGAGCTTCCAGAAACAGATAGTTCTTGGCACTAAAACTGGATAAGACTGAACTTGGCCTGATCCAGCTTGGTCTGCGCTAGAACGAGAAACCTGAACTATGTGTTGGGAGTGGCAGAAGGACATAGCAGAAGGATAGTTTGATTCTCAGTAAAAAAAAATAAATAACTCAAATCCTTTGGAATTTAACCTCCTTCCAAATATGCTTAGGAGTGCAGCCTCAAAGAGCCGTAGTAAGCGGATCCCAGCAGACGGAGAGAGAATGATGACTTTCCTCTTTCTTGCAGTTTCCCAAAACCTGCCCTTTTGTTTTGTCAGTCCAAGATTTGTAACCTAATTAGTTTTGCATGAAATCTCTAACGGGCGGTGCAATTGCTGAGGGAACATACTACGGGACAGATCTCAACAAAGGCAGCTGAGCAGCAAATTACTCAGCGATACAAAACAAAAATGTAGGCTAGCTTTCAGATTTCAATTTACTTTGGGAACTAAATGCAATTTCCCCTTTGACATTCCCGCTAAGAGAGGAGCTAAATATAGATACTGTACATGCAGCCGTTGTCCTGCACCCATCACTGGGAAGAGGCGGGGGGAAATTACTTGGTCCTTCCACAGCAGAGAAAGAAATCGGATAGGAAAAAGCATTGAGCAGTATCTTTTATTGCTCCCCATATAAAGGTTCAAGATAATCTTAAGAGTCAATGCCACTTCAGAGAAATATGATACCCTTGTTTATTTTAATTATTTACTGTATACAAGGTTCCAATACAGGCATCAGGAGTCCGTTCATTAATGCGGCATATTGAAGAGGGAACAGGTTTGTTTTCCATGGCTTCAGAGACTAGGACTCGGGGCAATGGTTTCAAACTACAGGAAAAGAGATTTCATTTGAACATTAGGAAGAACTTCATGACAGTGCTGTTCGGCAATGGAATATGCTGCCAGGGAGGGTGTTGGAGTCTCCTTCTTTGGAGGTTTTCAAGCAGAGGCTGGATGGCCATCTGTCGGAAATATTGTGATGGGGTTCCTGCATGGCAGGAGGTTGGACTAGATTGCCCCTGAGGTCTCTTCCAACGCTATGATTCTATGATTAACTCAACTCCGAGCCTGCGTCTTCCCTCTTTCCCGTCTGCAGAAATGGACCTTCTTCAAAAAACATCCTTTCATGCATGCATGGAACATGGGGAGGCACTTCAACTCATGTTTTCTGAGTCGTGCCCTCCTCACCTCTCACCGTTGCAACCTGTGTCCTAAAAAAACAACCTGCAAGCTACGACATATTTCTTTCCTTCATCAAATCCCAAAAAAAGGAGGCAAGGTGAGTCCTGGAGGCCGAACTATGTATATACTCGAATATAAGCCTAGTTTTTCAGCCCTAATTTTGGGCTGAAAAAAGGGGCCCTCAACTTATATGCGGGTCAATACTTTTAGCCACTGAGGCAAGTGCTTGGGTTGTTGGCTAAAAGTCATTTTAAACATTGTGTGCTGCTTCTCATGACCCCTCTCTGCATCACAGGGGAGCACTGCACGATGTTTAAAATGACTTTTAGCCACTGACCCAAGCACTTGCATCAGTGGCTAAAAGTCATTTTAAACATCACACACCACTCCCCCAACTCACAAAGGAGGAGCTGCCAGGCCCTGCTGCATTTCCCACCCTAGACTTATACTCGAGTCAATACGTTTCCCCAGTTTTGGGGGGTTAAATTAGGGGCCTCGACTTATACTCGGGTCGACTTATACTCGAGTATATACGGTAAATAAAATAGTTTCTGGGGCTCTGGAGCTTGCTTGCCCAGAAGGGAACGAAGAACAAGGCCATATTCCCTTATCCAGGCTTCCACAGGACCAAAGCTGAATAGCTGTTATGAAAAATCACTTCCATCTATGGAAAGCCCATGAATTTGTGACCTCCTGAAGGTCTTACCATTAACAGCACTGCCGAGGTCCTGTAAACATTTCACTCTGGGTTTTCGTCTTTTCCTACGACCTTACAAGCTTTATGACCCTTTCCTTTCATGATAAGTTTGAAGCATTGTAGCTTCAGTTTAGTTGCAGCACAGTGGTATGAGAAGTAATCTTTTGGAGAAGAAGTAGACCAGGCATATCATTTGCTTGCTTTTTCCTTGGTCACCAAGAAATAAACATAGGCTTCATTTGCATATTGACTGCATAGGGATAATGTTTTATCACCTTCTAATTGCAAAGCTGGTAACTGATCTATTTCTGCTCTTACAAGCATCAGTTTGCACAGCTTCTCAAATTTAACTTCTCATTCTATTTTTTTTTGTCTTCTTCTTTCTCCACGGCCACCCTCAGCCAACTATTTCTTTTGCAAGGGTAGACTTTTCCCACCTCTCTTCATCCTTCTTCCGCGTCTTCAATATTCCGTGTGGCTGACCAGCTAAATGAACTTTGAAGGGCACTTGTCTTGTGAAATAAAATGCCAGTTTAAATGGTATGCATTAATCACAGTCCCCTCCTTGACTAGCCATGCCTAGAGATGTCAGATAGAAAAGATGGGTTATTTAAGCCAACAAAGTATAAGGCGGTCTGTTCTATATTTCGGGTTTAAATCCATTTTGCTTCACCATTACCCCAGCAATTCTGAACTCATTTATTCCCTTTGTTTCATCCTGTTGTTGAAAGCTCTATGCAGTCTTTCTACATAGCTTCTGTTCATCCCAATTTAGCCCTACCATACTTAGGTTTTGAATCGCTTTTTGCTTATAGTCAAATCACCTTAAAAATCACCTACCGCATTTCCAATCACTTTTTCCGCTGAGCCCCCTTGCCCATGCCCCTTTTCGGCCACTGTGTCGGTTTTTCTTGAGACAGTCACCAGGGGTGGTGTTTTTTAAAACCGATTTCTAGACCGCTTTTTGAAGTGATTTGGCTGAAACTGCGAACACCATGCACCGTTTTTTTCTGGGTTTCCCCCTCTGTATGCCTTATCCTGCCGTCGGAAAAGCGGAAAATTAGCTACATTACTTAGAATGGAAGAACAATGGCATGATGTTACCCTAAAAAAAAAAAACTTCCAAAATGGCAGACAAAATCAGGACAAAAAGCGGTTTAGCAAAGTGCGGACGGGGAAACCGGTTCATGGGAAAACGCCAAGTGCAGAATGCTGAATCGCTTTAGTGACCACGTGACTGGGGGAGGGCAGAAGGCTATTCAAAACAAAAAGCGGTTGCTTTTTGAAGTGCGGTAGCAGAAGCAAAAATAAAACCATTTACATATGTAGTAAGTAGGCAGAATGAAAGTCAATACACTGAAACCATATGGCAGCAGTGGGAGTGGTTTTTATTTTCTTATTTTTTGTCGTTGGTGGTGGTTTCGTGGCAGGTCTGTCTATATTATGCAAGCCATCCCATGTAGTGAGTTCACGAAGTTCGATGCGCACTTTCAAAAAACAACCTCTGCTCCTGTAAAACTATTAGAGAATTTCTTTTCCCCACTGAGAAAGTTAGTGACACGGGGCCGGTCTGATTTATCTGCTCACAGGTAAGGGGCAGAGTTTCAAGTATTTGTACACAGAGTGCAGCTCGATCCCTAAACACATAATTACATCAAACAATTACAGTGGACCCTCGTATAAAAATGGTTTGTGTAACATAAAATCTGTACAACATAAAAAAAATCCGGAGATAGGGGAAATTTGATTAACAGAATTCCCTATGGGGCGAATCCGTACAACATAAAAATGGTTGCGATTAAGGATTACTCTGTTTTCAATGCATTCCTATGAGAAATTTGTATAAAGGAAAATTTGCTTAACAGAATTTCATTTGGAACAAATTAATTCCTTTATACAAGTTGCCACTATAAATAAATACTGCATGTGTTTCTTGAACCTGAGAGATTTGGTGCTTGACCCGATTCTAAGCAAACATTCCTCATAAAATACACAGTCAGGGTCCACTGTTGTCACACTTAACTGTCTATAGGGGCTTCACCAAGTGCAGTAGCAAGCTTACATCTTTCAAAATGTCCTGGGGAAAAGGGAATAAGTCCTATTCATTTCAACAGGACTTGCTTTGCAATAAACGAAACACGAGTATAAATGAACGTTCCTTATATGATGACACGCAGCTCTATCTCTCCTTTTCCACCTCTGCAGTGGAAGCTGTGAGGATCCTCGATGGGTGCCTGGATGCCGTGCTGACTTGGACCGGGGCGAACAGGCTTAAGCTCAACCCCGAGAAGACGGAGGTCATGTTCTTTGGGGGCTCGCCGTCTGGGTACGGTGGCCCTTTTCCCTCTCTGGGGGGAGTTTCCTTCCAGCCTGTGGAAAGGGCGCGGAATCTGGGCGTGGTCCTGGACCCGGCGCTGACCATGGAGGCCCAGGTGGCGTCGGTTACCAGGGCCGCGTATTACCATCTTCGCCAGATCGCCCAGATCCGCCCGTACCTGGACGGTGACTCTCTGAGAACAGTGGTCCAGGCGCTGGTGATAGCTATTACGCTGCCGGGTTTTATGGATGCACCGGGTTTTTAATTGTTTAGTTATTTTGTTGTATACTTCATAATTATTGTTTGTGTTTATTGGCGCTTGCTCGCCTGTGTAAGCCGCTTAGAGTTTCGTACGAAATATAAGCGGGGTATAAATACAATAATAAATAAATAAATAAATATTCCTTCAGCATTCTTAATGGTTGGATTCTCCTCCATCTCTGAGGAGAATAATCTAGTTCAGGATGTGAGGTAAACTGCTGTGTTCTCCAATTGGGAGAAACGGGCATGGGACTCAAGAGGGCCGTTGAGGAGACTGCCTCAGCACCTGCCACACTAGACAGTCACTACATTTTGTCCAATGGTAGAGCCACCCCTAAGGCAAACATGTGGAACCTTAATAAGACCTGGAACTGTAGCAACCCTAGGGCCTGCCACCTGAATGATGGAATACCTCTTATGTGTCTTTATATGAATCTATCTTACATGATTTCATAGACTTTGTGTTTATAACCACTTCTGAATTTGTATTTATATCTCCTTTTTGGATGGTCTACCATGCATGATTACATGGATTTTTTTACTCTCGCTTTAACTGCTCACATTCTCTTGTAGCTTTAATGTTGTCTTTTAATGTTGTAAGATGCCCCCTCAATTCCCTGTTCTCAAACTTGAATATGTCTTAATTGTATTGGGCTGTATATTGTCCCTCATTACTGTAAGCTGCCTTGGATCCTTTTCTAAGGAGAAAGGTGGGGTAAAAAATACTCTAAATAATAAATAAATAAATAAATAAATAAATAAATAAATAAATAAATAAAT